>JAQFVV010006632.1:553986-590239 GCA_028023455.1 Epiperipatus broadwayi | reverse complement strand
TACATTTACTTCAAGACATTAGCTATATATATATATTATATCGATCCAAAACAATAGTGGAGTCAGCAATCTATGTATCTGCAACTACCAGGGCGCCATCTAGGCATTTGAACCTAGAAAAATTTATACAGTAGGCAGATACGTGCTGTTAAGATTCCACTTTATTTTATATTTTGGTCATTAGCCCATTGTCACTAGCTCAGTGAGTAGCAGAGATAATAAAATATAAATTTTATATCTTAAATATAACAGTTTAAAAGCCACTGCCAGAAATTAACACATAAAAATATTTATTTATGCACATATAAAATAACATTTAAATTTTGAGGAATAAATTCAACATTTTAGATTTTTCTATTAATCTTTAGTTTTACATTTAAGTAAATTACAACCATGAGTTTAATATTTATTTAGTGAGTCGAGTATGAATAGACTACATAGATCTGCATTTGAAAAGAAAATATTCTTCCCTGATTTAACCTTAGGCAACAAATTTCACAATCAAACCGGCGCCAATCCATCTGATACATTTATGTATTCAATGAAAATATGACAACACAAAATACTATACTGTCAGGAATGTACCTCTGAACAGCAAGTAGAATTAGAGAAAAAATTGTCTCTCTACCAACCAGGAATGCTACATCTGTTGGCGAGTAGAACAATAAACATAAAACTCCATAGGAATAGACTGCAGTCCTTTGCCATCTTACAAACCCATCCATAGACAAACCAAAGGTGTGTGGCATATATATATAATCCTGCCCATAGCGGATCTCATACTACATCTACAATTACACAAATATATCCAATCCATTGAACCAATTCAACTACGAAATGAATAACCTAAGATTACCCTCCCTTAATATAACTTTACAAAACTAAATAGCCATTCACGCCCGACTTAAATTTAACATTTAAATACATTCGCACATATTATTTTTATACAATTTGTTTTATAATGTCGAGTATAGATTGGCTGCATAGATTCCACGGTCAAAAACATTCCAAATTAAACACAACCGATCAAAATACAAAGTCAATCGATAACGTCAATTGCTGAGGGAATACAGGAGACCCTTTGGTGTTCATCATAAGACACCGCAGTGACATCGTTGACATATATTCTAATCGACTGTGAAAACCACAACATAATCAACCGCTAACGAATCTATGCAATGTCTATACCCAACTTAACTGTAATGCATTTAATAATTTCTACAATAAATATTACTACAAATAAAAATAATAAAATGGAAATGATTTTAGCAAAACTTAACTATATAAATTTAAACAATCAATTATTAATTTGAAAATCAAATAAGAGTTCATTTTAAAATTTAAATTAGCTGAATCTTTAAAAAAAAACAATGACGAAAGTTCTTAATTACTTTTTTTTGTTGTTGTTAATTTGTAAAGTTCATAGCTCATAGTAGAAGAGTCCAGGTTTCTGCTTTTAATTCCCGTGATGCCTCCATTGGAAGATAATGTTCTGGAGATGGCAATAGCTGGTTCAAGGTATCACAGTCTTTTCATTTTTTTTTTTAAATAGAGAGTGTGGTATGTGCGTCCTACCACATCTCTCAAACACAAAACGCTGGAACTGTCAGAAAAAACTGTATTTCCCTTTTTATATTATCCACACGGATTCAATCAACAAAACGTCACTAATCCATCACTTTCGTTAGGGTCCGAGCCAAGGCTTAGTGCTTCCATTGGTCAAGCTAATTTCTCTTTATTTTCTTATCTATCTTTCATCAGATCATTTTAATTATACAAGAGCCCAAGGGCCAGTTTGGTTTTCGATAATTCATAAACAATCATTTCCATTTACAGATTACATTAATTAATACCTGTTTTTATTTTTAAATCTTGTACTTTTTTATAAAAAAGTACGTTCAAATACTTATTTGTTTTTTTAAAAAAAATATTTTTAAAGTTTGGCCTCTGTGCGAATGTATATACGTTTAACAAACATTTTAATTTTAGCGTTTAGTTTTTTACTTTTATTTGCGAACTTTTAAGTTTTTATTTTAAATTAATGTAACGACATATTTATATATCGTTACAATATATATATATATAGTTTTATTCTAACTATAGAAACCTTTTCTTATGGCTAGGAATATAAATACCAGTGTAACAATCATGTAGTACAGTATTTTAATTGATATTACATTCTTTACTATTGTTTTTTTTTTTTTCATATGTCAAATGCGTTGACCGAGAAGCGAACCCGCGCCAGCTGTTTGGAAGGTAGCTACACTAACCACTAGATCACCAACTCTATTGGAGAAGTTACACCCTAATGTGATCTAGTTAAAACTAAAGATTTGTAACCTCAAGGTTACTGATTATAAAAATGTTGTTAGGGATGGTAATATAAAATTTAAATGCTTTTCTTTTCATTAATATAAAATATAATCTTGAATTTATTTCTTTTATCTTTGATAAATATATTTATGTAGCAAATCATCTTGTAAAAATATTCTTAAAAAATGTTCTTAAAAGTATTGATAAAAAACAAGTAACTGAATAATTTTAAAAATAGCTTATTACATAACTACGTAAACAAATAAAATAAATGGCAACTGTCTTTTAAGAAATCAGAACTTTCAAAAAAATCAAACAATGGAGTTTTTCTCATCATCATCATCATCAACCATTATCAATCCACTGCAGGATGAAGGTCTCTCCAAGTTTAATCCATCTTCTCCAATCTTTAGCTTCTCTTCTCCACAACACCCCTGCACATTTTCTTATTTCATCCATCCATCTCACATGTGGTCTCTTTCTGGGTCTTTTACAATCTCTTGGAATCCAGTTTAAAATTTCAATTGTCCATCTATTATCATCTCTTCTAGCAATATGTCCAGCCCAACTCCATTTCAATCTTTTAATTTTTTCAATAAGGTCAGTAACACCTGTTTGTTGTCTTACCCATACATTGCGTTTTCGATCTCTTCTTGTTACTCCCAACATACATCTCTCCATACTCCTTTGAGTGGTCTGAAGTCTCTGTATTGCTCTTCTATTAAGTGTCCAAGTCTCAGATCCATAAGTAAGAACTGGTAAAACACATTTGTTAAAAACCATCCTTTTCAAACACATAGGCATATTTCCTTTTAGTATCAAGTTATTTCTACCAAAAGCACTCCAACCAAGTTTAATTCTATGATTAATTTCCTCCATTATGTTTCCATCTGTATTAATAATCTGACCAAGGTATTTGTAACTGTTAACTTCTTCTAATTCTTCATAATCAATCTTTATTTTCATATTTTGAGCAAATCGATTAAACATTACTTTAGTCTTTTTAACATTTATCTTTAGTCCTACTTTTCTACTTTCATCTGCTAACTCCTGCAACATTTCCTGCAGCTCTGAAGCATTATTTGCAAAAACAATTACATCATCTGTGAAATCTAAATGACTTAAATACTCTCCATTTACTTTCACTCCTTTAGTTTCCCATTTTAATCCACAAAATACTTCTTGCAGCACTGCTGTAAAGAGTTTTGGAGATATGGAGTCACCTTGTCTTACACCTTTCTCAATGTTGATTTTTCCAGTATCATTATGTAATCTAATTGTTGCTGTTGCATTTTTATAAATATTCTTTAAAATATGACAATATCCTGGATCTATACCTTGATGATCCAATGCTTTAATCACTGAAGAAATGTGTATAGAATCGAATGCCTTTTCATAATCTACAAATCCAAAACATAATGACAACTCATATTCGTTTGTCCTTTCTATGACTTCTCTCAATACCTGGATATGATCTATTGTACTAAAACCACTTTTAAATCCAGCTTGTTCTCTTGGTTGGTGGAAATCCAAAGTTCTCTGTAGACGAGTTGTAATTATCTTGGTAAATTTTTTTATATAAAACTGATAAAAGGCTGATAGGTCTGTAATTTCTAATATCTTCTTTATCACCTTTTTTAAATATTAATATTATTACTGCATTCTTCCAATCTTCCGGTACAACTTTATCATTTAGACATTTGGTATATAACTTTGCTAAAATTGTTTCTATTTCTTCACCTGCTTCTTTTAATATATCAATTATAATTCCATCATTTCCTGGAGCCTTTCCTTTCTTCATACACTTAATTGCATGTCTCACTTCTTCATTTAAAATTCTGGGCAATTCGGAAGATGTAATAGATATAGGAGGTACTTGTTCTTTATTACTATATAATTCTTGATAAAAATCTTCTACCAATTTCATGATGTCATCTCTCTTTTTAGTAATAATTCCATCTTTTATTCTTATTGCAGATATAAATTTTCTACCAATACCAAAATGTTGTTTAACATTTTTGAGACTTTTATTTTCTTCTACAGCTTTCCTTGCTATTTCACAGTTATACTTTCTTATATCATTTTCAACTCTTTTCCGTACCATTTTACAAAATTCGAGATATTCAATTCTTTTTAATATATCATTTTTGTATATCTTCATATTCCTTCTTTTCTTCATAAATTCTCTAGTCTCAGTAGAAATTTTATTAGTCAATTGCTGCTTTTTTCTACCAGCTATGTTTGTTGCAGTTTTTACAAGTGTATCAGTTATTTTCATATTAATTTCATTCAAATCTGAATCATGTTCAAAATCTCCTAACACTTGAAACCTATTTGTAAGTTCCAATTTAAATTCATTAGAATGTTTCTGAAGATTAGGAATATCAACTGTAAATATTGTTTTTCTTAATAATTTTTGTCTCTCTAGTTTTACATTAACACGTAACTTACACCTTACTAATCGATGATCACTTCCTGTGTTAAATTTATTAAGAACATTACAATCTTGAAATATGTATTTTCTGTTAGTCAAAATATAATCCAATTCTGCTGTACCTTCATTTGGATGCTTCCATGTCCATTTCCTTTTAACATTTTTCTCAAAAAATGAATTCATAATATAAAGTTTTTCTTTTTCTGCAAACTCCACAAGTCTATGTCCTCTCTCATTTCTATTACCATAACCAAAATTACCTACAGCAATTTCATCTTTCATTTGTCTACCAATTCTAGCATTAAAGTCTCCCATAACAATTTTAAAATGTTGTTTACTCTGATCAAAAGCCTTTTGTACATCCATATAAAAGTCTTCTACTACTTCATCACTATGAGAACTTGTTGGGGCATAAACCTGAATTATCTGCATTTGGTATCTGCTATTAAGTTGTATAACTAATCTTGCCACTCTGTCTGATACACCATCAATCTCCACAATATTGTTCTTCCACTTTTTATTTATAATGAATCCTACTCCACTTGTATTTCCAATATGTGTGCCTTTATAATAGAGTATATGTCCACTTTTTAAATCAATTGTTTCTTCTCCTTTTCTTCTAACTTCACAAAGTCCAATAATGTCCCATTTAATATAAGACAGTTCTTCTTCTATTTCTTGCAATCTTCCTTCACTTGAAAGTTATCTGAAGTTGTAAGTACCTAAATAAAAAGTCGTCATCAAATGGCAGCCTGGGTCCGCAATCAGGTGATTCTTAGCACCCTCCGCCTTCGGCCACCAACCTCTGCCTTGGTTGGTGACTTTACAGCCTCCTGGGAATAAGGGCCATGCTTTATTTTTGCCTGTCATAATTGTATATATGTATCGGAAAAATATTTATCATTTACACAAACATTCATTCTGCCTTATCAGGCACTGAGAAGAAAGACCATGGTGTTTTTTGATCTTAAACTCAGAGGTAAAAAGCCAATAAACTCACCATGCTGGCTAATGCATGTTGGTGAGCAGCCCATCCATGTTCGTATACTATATGAATAATCACATAGTAATAACAGCTGCAACGACAAGAACGTATGGAGTAGACATTAGGAATTTGCCCTGCTCAGTTCCTTTAAGGCCTCCAAGAGGAATCAAAGGGTCTCCTTTCAGTTAATAGCAAACTCCTTTTTGCAGCCGGAGTTTTTCTATTTGTGTTTAAATTAAAACAATAATTATTAAAATAACCATCATCATCAAAAGCAATCATTGACATTATAATTCACATAAGGAAAACAAATCTACGATAGCCAGAACGTACAATAAAAACAACAACAAAAACTGGAAGCAGAAATGCCATGATATGCATAATTCAAATGCAGAATTGTTGCTGTATAAATATGCAAGTTAATTATTACAAAAGATGCAGTGAGATGACCAGTGGAATAGAAGGCTTCTCCTTGCCCTATATTAATGTGAACTATTATAGGCAGAAGATAAAAAAATGGAGAAAGAATAAGAAAATGATTAATGTTCATTAATTTAATTATAATATATTGAAACATATATGTTTCCTCATATAAATATTCATAAGATTCCCCCCCCCATTCAAAAATGTCTAGCGTGATTCAGTCTAATTGGAAACGCAATAAAGTTGTGATTCGTTAAAAATGAAAAATAAAATCATATTTTTGGTTTTTAATATTGATGGATTTGAATAAAATGTTATATCGTCTTATTTTTTTTTTTTTTTATCTGTCTCAATAAAAAAAAGAGAAATTAATTATCCAATCATTAAAAAGAAAGAAAAAAGATACTTGAGTTAAACTGAGGCAGTATTCAAATTAGACACGTCGTTAAAAAAAAGGAACTTTCGTCTTACACAGAGAAGCAGAACATATTGAATTTTTTTTTGTTAAAAAAGAAAGTGTATTACTTAATTCTTTTGACAAGTTAAAATATAACTTTAAATAAACATGAAAATGAAAAAAGAGAACTTTACTAGAAGAATTATAATAATAATGGAGTAAATTAGCAGCTTCAATCTCTCCACGCTGTGCCATGACTTTCCATCGATGAAATAACCCGCATTCTTTTGAATAAAATGGACTACAAAACTGGAAGGTAATTTGTATAAAATATTAAAACATATTTATCATATGTTATGAAGTGAATTTATGAAACGGTTGCATACGTTTTGTTTAATAAAATATTAAGTCACCTTTATTATACTTTTATATTTGACTAAATTATAAATGCTCCACAAGCCAAACAGAGTTTACGTATATGAATATAGCTTTATGTTTGACCAAATTATAAATGCTCCACAAGCCAAACAGAGTTTATGTATATGAATATAGCTTTATGTTTGACCAAATTATAAATGCTCCACAAGCCAAACAGAGTTTATGTATATGAATATAGCTTTATGTTTGAACAAATTATAAATGCTCCACAAGCCAAACAGAGTTTATGTATATGAATATGGCTTTATGTTTGACCGAATTATAAATGCTCCACAAGCCAAACAGAGTTTGTGTATATGAATATAGCTTTATGTTTGACCGAATTATAAGTGCTCCACAAGCCAAACAGAATTTATGTAGATGAATATATCTTTATATTTGACTAAATTATAAATGCTTTAATTACTAAATGATAAGTGATCCACAAGCCAAACAGAATTTATGTAGATGAATATATCTTTATACTTGACTAAATTATAAATGCTTTAATTACTAAATGATAAATGCTCCACAAGCCAAGAATTGTTGAATTTAAATGTCTACCAATCGGTAATAATTCATAAAATGATGAAATGCTCTATAAATCATAAATACTTAACTGCTTCTAAGCTTATTATAATGTAACAAAGTTTATGTGTAAAAACATACTTCTATACTTGGCTAAAGTATAAATGCCTCAATTATCAAATGATAAATGCTCTACAAACCAAGAATTGTTGAGTTCAAATATTTACCAATCAGTAATAATTCATAAAATGATGAAATGCTGTATAAATCATAAATACTTTACTGCTTCTAAGCTTCTTCACATAAATGAATTTAAAATGAATTATTGTATAAATAATAAATGCTTTACTGCTTCCAAGCTTCTTCTTCATAAATGAATTCAAAATGAACTGTTAAATGAATTCAAAATGAATTATTGTATAAACCATAAATACTTGACTGCTTCTAAGGTTCTTCTCTTAAATGAACTCGAAATGAACTATTGTTGAATCAGAATATTCCCAAGCTTCTTCTCTTAAATGAATTCAAAATGAACTATTAATTGAATTCGAAATGAACTATTGTTGAATCAGAATAATCCCAAGCTTCTTCTCATAAAGGAATTAATGAACTATTGTTGAATTAGAATATTCACAAGCTTCTTCCCATAAATGAATTCAAAATGAACTATTATTGAATTAGAATGTTTCCAAGCTTATTCTCATAGAGGAATTAATGAACTATTGTTGAAATTGCAAACTAATTGTTATTTAATAAATTTTTTTTGTTACTAAAAATTAAATTGGTTATCCAGTTGTCCAGTTTTGTTTTGTTTTATTGCATCACTCATCAGTTATAGCACTGGTTCATGAGAATCTCATGCCTTCTGAGCTACGTCTGGCATAACTAGACCTAGGCCAGTCAGGTTGTAATAAGACGGAACTCTAATGGCACTGTTTGGAAAACCAAACATATAAATGTTTAGATGTTCCCAGTCTTTATGGTACTACATCCTCTGATGAGCAGGAAATATTGTTGTAGGAGGCATTAACATCTGCATTAGGAATGTCAATTGATAGTTCCTTCCTACAGCATGCTCATCAGAAAATTGTTACAACTGATGTAATAAAACGGTTGTATGGCGGTCCGGTTACAATATATATATATACTACAAAACTTCTTTTTTATAAATCTTGATGTATTATAATATGAACTATTACAACGTACAATAATATACTCCAACGTTTCGACTGTATAATTTTATAGTCTTTATGAAAGAACCACTAAAAAATACATAAACCCAATAAATACAAATATTCCATTGTACATATAACAAATATAAATACCTCTTACCTTAAAACTCTGTGTTTATTTATTTATTTGTATTTGTTTTTTTTTTTATGTATTTTTTAGTTGTTCCTTGATAAAGAATATAAAATAAAATAGTCGAAATGTTGGAGTCTATGTACATTATAATAGTTTGCATTATAGTAAGTCGAGATTTATAAAGAAGTTTGTGTGTGGTTTGTTGAATATATATTGAAATTAATGTGCAATTTTTAAATAGAAGACTGCGTTTGTCTGTTACTTTTAAATTTATTTGAATTTAATTATATTTGTTAGTAATAATTGTTTGTTTATTAATTGAAGGATGAGATGAGAAAAATAATTATTTAGAATAATCTTTTTTAATACATTGTACAGGCTTAAACCTGCATTTATATATGTAATATATGCGGCATTCGAACTCATACTTTTACACTACCCACTAGTCTCAGTGCCATCTCATATTGCTGGCTCACCTGATCACAAACATATTGAAAAAAATAAATAATCACCAATATAGGTATTTCATGCTAAACCAGCAATCATCAGTTGGTCTAGATTACTATCCTCACACACATATATAATCAGTGCTCAGCCTTATAGTAAGATAGTCAATCTTCATACTTTAATGGACAGGCTTCATACTATTCCAACGCACAACTCTTCAGCCTTCCATTTCATTGACAATCTGATGATGGAACGTTCAAAGCCTCAGGTGGGTCAGCAATATGAGATGGCACTGAAAGTAGTGGGTCGTGTGAAAGTCTGAGTTCGAATCCCAAATAATCTTTTTTGTATGTGTGTTTTATAAATATTGACAATTATTCATTAACTGTAGAATTAACGTATATTATTTTGGCTAGAATTTATATACAAATTTATAAAATTTAACATCCAGCACCATAGTAAAAATGCTTTTCGCTTAATAATTTATGAATCCACTTTTCCCCAGCATAACATGAGATTGAAATCTGGGTAAGTTTAATTTTTTCCCCACGTATGTGAAAATTTTTTGAGAGCGCCTACAATGGTTTCAGTAGTCAAAACATTAGCTCATCTAGTTTTTTAATTTATATGTTATATAGTGAGCTATGTTTAGCTGAAGACGAAACTAGGTTAAAGGTCAGTGCATTGCATGGCATGTTTAAAAGTACTAAAGGATGTGCAAAATGCTTATCTGAATCATCTATTATCTATTTGCAAAAAAGATTGCGGTTTTTCATAGACAATCTGCGTAAATATTCAAAAATAGATGAATAATATAGAAACATTTTATGCAACGTTTGTTTGAACGTTTTTAATGACGAAATTTTAGTAGTAATTACATGTTAGTCTATTTTATAATCTAGAATTATCAAATGTTTTTAGAAAATTTTAAATTTTATTTAAACTTTTCAAATATTTTCATTTGTTAATAATAACACTTGGTTCCATTACAGCATCACTCAAATTCATTCTTACGGATGTAATAGCTCCAAGATTTGATTTCCATGTTTGTATTGTCACTGGATAGGTTAAAAAACACTTGAATAAGAGAGGAGATTAATACCACCTGAACATTGTATTATACATATTGTAGCTCATTTGCATATGTGTACAATAAATTACAACAGTCTTCATTCAGTAAAGCTATGAGTATGAGATTAGAATACTAAATCTCGAAAGCGCTAACCAAGCATATTAAACATTACAGTATAATTACAGCTTCACTAACCGCATGCGAAAAAATCGCATATGTATAATTAAAAAATTTAAATAAAATTTTAATTTTTCTGAAGAACATTTAATAAATAATTGTAGAAATAGTTCAATATATAATTACACTTTATTCAAATTTGTGATTAGTGATTTGATGAAATTTTGGTCGATTACTGAATTGTCTTTCATTTGACTGAATTCAAATATGGAGATTTAACGTCATTGTTTTTGTATGTATTATTAGGAAAAGAAAAGAGAAGAATGGAAAACTACTTAAATCTCATAGCTCAACAATTAGCAATCCTGGTGAATAATATCATTTTTATTGCTCTTCTATGAGGAATTGTTGGGGAAACTTGCAATGGGATACTTAAGGACAATTTTATGCTTTTGCCTAATCTATCTACTTATCTGTCTGTCTGTCTATGTGTCTTCCTACCTACCTAACTACCTACCTACCTTCCTTCCTTCCTTCCTTCCTTCCTTCCTTCCTACCTACCTACCTACCTACCTACCTACCTACCTACCTACCTACCTACCTACCTACCTACCTACCTACCTACCTACCTATCTATCTATCTATCTATCTATCTATCTATCTATCTATCTATCTATCTATCTATCTATCTATCTATCTATCTATCTATCTATCTATCTATCTATCTATCTATCTATCTATCTATCTATCTATCTATCTATCTATCTATCTATCTATCTATCTATCTATCTATCTATCTATCTATCTATCTATCTATCTATCTATCTATCTATCTATCTATCTATCTATCTATCTATCTATCTATCTATCTATCTATCTATCTATCTATCTATCTATCTATCTATCTATCTATCTATCTATCTATCTATCTATCTATCTATCTATCTATCTATCTATCTATCTATCTATCTATCTATCTATCTATCTATCTATCTATCTATCTATCTATCTATCTATCTATCTATCTATCTATCTATCTATCTATCTATCTATCTATCTATCTATCTATCTATCTATCTATCTATCTATCTATCTATCTATCTATCTATCTATCTATCTATCTATCTATCTATCTATCTATCTATCTATCTATCTATCTATCTATCTATCTATCTATCTATCTATCTATCTATCAAAATAAGCAAAAAAAATTAAACAACTATTAGTCTTTATATTCCTTATATGAAACGAACTACAGACAATATTCGACATATTTTAAAACATTATAATATAAAGCCAGCATAAGCTATTTATCAAAAAATTACGAGCATTGTATTCATACCTAAAGACTCAATCACTTGTAAAGTTTATGATATTTGATTAAGCATTTGTAATGCTTTATATGTAGGTATGAGTAATTGTCACATCTGTATTAGAAGAGATGAATATGTTAATTCAGTCAAAAAGCAGTTATCATCAGCAGCATTATCTTTCCATACTATAGATGCTGATCATAGTATTAACTTTTCTAACACAAATATGATATCCAGATTTGACATTCTCTGACAGTGACAGATCAGAGAAGCCACTGAGATCTTTAAAAGGCCAGACTGTATTATCAAATGTGATGATACATGCAAATTACCTTCTGCTTAATTATTGTTATATATCAATGTTTACAGTGCCTATATAATTATTTTCATAATATTTATTACTCAGTTGATGACCCATGTGATCTGATTAAAACATTGGTGTGTGTGTGTGTATATATATATATATATATATATATATATATATATATATATTGTAACGTTTATTTATATACGTTACAAATATATTGGCATTTGGTAAAAGCTAAAAAAGTAAATTTAGATTTTTTTTTGACTAATTTTTTTTTAAAAAAAAATAACGTACAATGAAAGTTAAATTATTCTTTCGTTTTTTTTTTGTAATTAGAAATAAAAGTTGGAATTGGAGAGAACAAAAGACACAAATTACCAATCTAGATAAGAGAAAGTAAAAATATTTTAACTAATTAAAGATGGTGGAGTTGTGCTGAAAAAAATAGAGACTTTGTGGCATAAATTTTATAAAGAATGTGTAAGATCAAAGGATATTTGGACAAACAAAAGATATGCGCAGAAGTCGGAAAACTGGGCCTCTAGAGAGTATAAAAGGCAGAGATCAGTTTGAAGGACATCTTGTTCGTTTTGTTTCTCTAGTTGGTCTTGGATAACATTAATATATCCAAGATCGCTCTTCGCTGAAGGAATTTGGCATGTCGCAGTGAACCGGAGCTCCTGAAGACATCGGACCTAATGATGTACACCAGGAAAAGCCTTCATGACCGACTGGGGAAATGGACCACAAGATCAAGCAATAACCAAAAGGCCGAGCTCATTATAACCAAAAAACTATGCATAGTTATCTACTACTGAATTCATGAAACTTACCGGTAAGAATAATTATACTGATTGTGACCAAATTAAACGTTTTCAAACAATTTCTAGAAGTATGTTTAAACAATCTCGATAGAGACATTAATTTTTCTTGTACAAGAGACATTCAATTTTTTTAAGGAAATTTCTAGGAGAAATTTGGATATGAACAGTAATTGAAAAATTGTTTTTTTTTTATTAATTGATTCACGTCTGAGTTGTGTTCTAAGTAATTTATCTCAAATATTTTTTTAGTCTATTAGAATAAAATTATTTCCAATACCAATTTTCATTTGTGCGTTATTAATAATGATTATTATTTTTTATTATTAAATTTATTTTTAGTTTAATAAGATTTAAACGTTTAAGTTACCTTTGCCAATATGTTTCAATACTCCCAGGACTAATAATCGTAAAAATCATTAATTCTCATTACGGTAGAATTACCGCCCCTTAAAAAAAAAAAAATATAATAAAAATCTTTTTATTTTTTTTTGTTTTACAACTTGCGAGAGGTGCTGGCGACATATTTCAGCGGATTCTTAGGAATCCTGGCGCCCATATGAAATAAAATTAAAAGTTGATTTTGTCAATAGCACAATTCTTAACAATTAATAGGCTGAAGTTGGTCAGGAAAAATAGCTGTGTTTTTAGAATAGAAATACAACTTTCTTTTTTCTTTTTGAGACAGCTTGATCAACTCACGCTCAAATATAAATTTGAGGCGTATAGTGGCCTAGCAAAAGGAAAAACGTTACAATATATATATATATATATACAATAAATTATACATGAATGTACCTGGATAACATTTTACATATGTCTACATATATTAAAATAGAAGGTTTCATGCACTACGGCTATAAATGCTATATTACTCAGGTTTATCCACGCATGATTCATAGTACTTTCATTTCAGTTGGCTCATTTCGCCCATCAAAGTAATAAATATAATGGTAATTAACTATTATATATAATCTTTCCAGCTGCAGAAGTATTTGTGGTTAATTCCTTAACGTGCCTCAACTGCCGTTAAATTAAAAAAACAACAACAAATAAAACGGAATCAAATATCATCAACTCAAATTCCAATAATCCCGAATTTTAATGTTAGCAACTTGTCTATTAATTTTATTTATTTTATTTCTATTGAATAGACAAGCTGATAACATTAAAATTTGGGATTCATAGGATATGAGTTGGTGACATTTGCTTCTGTTTTTTTTTAATTTAATGCAGTCAAACTGGCGTCAATCCATCTGATACATTGATGTATTCAATGTAGCATGAAAATACAACAGCACAATATACTATACTGTCAGGAATGGACATCTGAACAGGAATGTTACATCTGTATGGCAAGAAGAACAATAAAATAAAAACTCATTTTTGCCGACTTACAATCCCACCCATAGGCAAAAAGGTTTTGCACAAGATATACAGCAATTCTGCCCATAGCAAACCTCATACTACATCTACTAATTACACCAATATATCCAATCCATTGACCTAATTCAACTATGAAACGAATAACACAAGATTACCCTCCC
This sequence comes from Epiperipatus broadwayi, assembly GCA_028023455.1. NCBI lineage: Eukaryota > Metazoa > Onychophora > Udeonychophora > Euonychophora > Peripatidae > Epiperipatus > Epiperipatus broadwayi. Next base: position 575,813 of record JAQFVV010006632.1, on the reverse strand, counting down.
TTAATATAACTTTACAAATCTATATAGCCATTCACGTCCGACTTAAATTTAACATTTAGATACGTTCGCACAGATGAATTTTATAAAATTTGTTTTATAATGTTGAGTATAGATCATCTGCATAGATTCCACAGTCAAAAACATTCCAAAATAAACATAACTGATCAAAATACAAAGTCATTGATAATGTTAATTGCAGAGGGAATACAAGAAACCCAATGGCATTCATCATAAGATGCCGCATTGACATCGATGACTTATATATTCTAATCAAATATGAAAACCACAACATAATTAACAACTAACGAATCTATGCAATATCCATACCCAACTTAAATTTATGCATTTATAATAATTTATACAAATAAAAAATAATAAAATGGAAATGATTTTAGCAAACTTAACTATGTAAAAATTAAACATTTATAATTAATTTGAAACATAAGTCAGAGAAAAGTTCCTTTTTTAAAATTTAGATTAACTGATCAAATCTTTAAAGTTCTTAATTACTTCAGATTTTAAAATCGTTCATTTCAATTGCTTACAGTAGAAGAGCTCCCGATTCCTGCTGGCAATTCCAATGAAGACTTTCATGGAAGACCGGTCTGATATTCTGGAGGTAGCCTTAGCTGGTTCCATCCTGGTATCACAGTCATTTCATTTTTTAAAATAAGTGAGAGAGAATGACAAGTGCATCTTATCGTTCTTCTCATAAAATCAAGTTGGAACTGTCTTAATTTGAATCGTTTTCCTTTTATAATCCTCATATGGATTCCATGAACAAAAACATCACTGTTCCATTTTTTCGTTATGGTCCGGGCCTTTACTTGCTTCTTCAATATTGGACAAGCTAATTCTTTTTATTCTCTTATCTATATTTCATTTATTTTAAGTGCCCCAAGGGTTAGTTTGCTTTCAATTAATTTATAAAACAATCATTTCCATTTACAAAAATATATAAATTTTTTTACAAAAATATACGTTCAAACACTTTTTTCATTTATTAAAAAAAAACTATTTTTAAAGTTTTGCATCTGTGCGAATATATATCTGTTTAACAACTCTTTATTTTTTTTTTTTTTAGCTTTTAGATTTTTAATAAATTTATTTTTATTTGCGAACTTAAGTTTTTATTTTAAAATAATGTAACGGCATATTTGAGCTTTTCTAATTGTTCATTATATGTTTCCTCTCATGGCCTGGGTCTTAGATATAAGCTTTGTTAATAAAATCAGCACATGTGAGCTTGCCTAGTAATAAAGTCTACCAGCATTTTTAATTCTAGATTAATGTTATTGCAAAGGTATGTTATCTATAATGGTCGAGTATATGTTATTTCTGTTCAATTATTTTAATGAACTAAAAGTTAATTTGAGAGGAATGATAATACAATCAATCAATCAATCAATTATCAAATACATTAGCTTCCTTTAACTCATGAATGGCACTGTATGGTCATTTTGTTATGCAGCTTTACCTCACTCTCAAACCACTATTTTTAATGTTATTTTGCCAATATTATGATTATTTTATCAAGAAAAGCTTACTGAATGATGCTGCCATCTTTAGAATTTATTTACAATTAATAAAGCAATAATATTTAAGTTTAATGGTATAACAATGATGTAAGCACTGATTTTCAAGGTGCTGATTGGTTGTCTCTTTTATTCTCCACCAGAGATCACCTCTCAATAAATTTTGACAGTTAAATTTTTTGTTTTGATTTTTCAAGTGAAAATATATGTTTTAGAGTATTTTTTTTTACACACATGAATTTTTTCACAAAATATGTGTGAAATAAAAATTATTTTAGAAGAAGAATTCAGATTTTAGTAGAAAATGTTTATTTTTATATCAAGGCAAATAGGTAAAGAAAGATCAACAAAGTACAGCTTCAATTTATAATTGGATAACAAACATAGTTGTAGGCTTACTGCCATAGATTATTTTCATCAATTATAAATAGAAATTTATTTTTTAAAAAAACTTTCATTCACTTTAATAATCTAATGAATTATTAATTTGCATTTTAGAAACTGAACTAAAACAAACATAGTTTTAAAAGGTAAATATATTTTTACCGCTGATACTGTAATTGACCAATCAACAGTTTGTAACTTTAATTGAATCTGCCAATAGGAGTTAACAAGAATTATACTCACTTTATTTATACATCTGAGCTAATAGTAATTTGAACTAACATTAATATATGTTTTTTTAATTTTATTGTTATTTCATGATTAATAAACATTGTTGTTAATTATTAGAACTGTCGGGCATTTTGTTTATTGTTGTATACTCTGACAATTGTTTATTTTACCGCTCTGTGTGATCTATCAACAATAATTGATCTATACATAATGTGTCAGTGACAATAGGTACCTGTAATGAATATCTGTATCAATAAATTATAAATATTCTCAGCTAGAGGTTCAATGGTGCCCTGTTGAAGAATATTAGGTACATGATGTTCAGTATAATATATAAATATATAAACCAATGATCTAAACTACTGGATTCAGACTTTGTCCTTTTAAATACAGGTTGCACTACTGGAATATTATGGCATTGATTTATATTAATTTAATATATTGTATAATATGAATTCATCTTTTGAGGAAATATTAAATGTAAATAAACATGGAAACATCCAAATAAATATATAGAACCATTGGATTATATTTTTATTAACAGAAAATATGAATGCCAGGATTGGATTGACCTTAGTTTATTGGACACAGGAAGTGCAATAATAATTAGAGAGAAGTAAGATATGCATTAACTAAGAAAAGTACAATATTATTAGTTATATTTATATATTGGACTAGTTCCATAATCTAATATGAGTATTGAATGTTTTAAAAAATTTTAACTTTATTTGAATATTCCAAATACATTCAATGGTTAGTAATAGCACACAGGTTAGTATAAGCACAATGTTTCAAGAGGTATTATTCTCCCCTCTTCTTCAGGTATTGCTGGCCTGACCAGTGACAATCCTAGCATGGGAATCAAACCGGGATACTTAGATTTGTGAGTACTAAATTTTAAGGTAGCACTCTAACCCACTGAGCCACCCTGCCAAATGGCTCAGTGGGTTAGAGCATTACCTTAAAATTCAATACTGCCAAATGGCTCAGCTAGTTACAGCGTTACCTTAAATTTCAATATTCAAGACTCTAAGGGTCCAGTTTCAATTCCCATGTTAGTATTGTCACTGGTCAGGCCAGCAACACCTGAAGAGGAGGAGAACATAATTCCTTTTGAAATGTCATGCATCTACTAACCATTGTGCTATTACTAACAGTTGAATGTATTTGGAATATTTAAATAAAGTTAAATTTTTCTAAAGACATTCAATACTCATATTAGATGATGGAAATAGTCCAACATATAAATACAATTAAAACACCATCATCACAAACATACAAAAAAACACTACAATATTAATAGTTGGCATTTATTTCATTTGGAATCACTCTGATGAAATTAAATTACAACTTGAAAATCATTTAAAAATATTGACAGACTTTGAAAATAGTTTTAACATGGAATAAATAAAAAGTTAACCGATATTGTATTAAGAATTATAATAAAGATAGCTGGTGTAAAAAGAAGCAATTGACAAGTAAATTTTTTGCAATTGACGAGTAAATTTTTAATCAAGATAAGACAATGTTTGAAAAGTAAAAAAAAAATATGAAAATAATTAAAAATGATCTATTAAGAAGAATCACATCTGAAGTTCTATAAAATGTTACAAAAAAAATTAATAATAGTATATAAGTATGAAATGGCAAGGAAAGCTGTAAAAAGAATGAAACTTTAAAAAATGTAAAACAATATACTGATATTGGAAGAAAAAGTATTTATCAATTAGATGAAAAGGTAAAACGTATGTGAAAAAGAGGACAATATAATGATATGTGTGGAAAAGTTCTATAAAGAAATATATAGTAATAAAGGACAAAAAACAAAATAGTCATGTGAATTGCTAAGAATTTAAAATAAAGAATGAGATAGATATCCAATTAATTCCACAAAGACAGAAAAAACTCCATGAAGTAATAGAATTATTATTGATGTCTTAAAATAAGCATATGACCAAATGTCTAAATGATAAAGATATGGTGGATAATTGGAAAATATAATAGTATTATTGATATTAAAAAGAAATGATATATTATAAATTATAGACCTACTTGTTTTCTATTAATTTTATACAAAGGTTTTTCAAAACTTGTGACAATTTTTAGACTCAAATCAATGAAAAAACAAACCAACTAAATTTTAATGTGGTTTTAGCATTATGGACCACATCCAATATTAAGAGAGAAATGATTGAAATAATTAATGAACATAAGTTGCCATTATGTTTTGGATTTTTCAATGATGAAATGCATTTGATTCTATAAGAATTCCTACTGTGGTGTAGACCAGGTTATTATCATATTTTGAATAATACTTATCCAGAAGCAACAACTGTGATTTGATTTCACAATGTCAGTATAAAATACTAACATTGAAAAGGGTGAATCACAGGGCATTTTCATATCTCTAAATCTTTTTATTGCTGTTTTACAAAGAGTATTTTGTAGATTCAAATAAGAAGCTAGAGAGAAAAAAAAAGTGGAGATTATTTAAGCCATCTTAGTTTTTATAATAATACTAAATCTGGAAAATATACTTATTCAGGGTACTCAGTTTTTTAATGAAGCTAAACATTAAAATTACAAGATAGAAATAATTTCTATTCATTTTAAAACCTTATTTGAATTAATCACCTACTATTAATATGGTGGCAAAACTTTCCATACAGTAGCACCACTCAATACAAACCAGACTAATCAATGGATGCAAGAAAGTTTGTATCCATATCTAATACCTATTCATCCAATATCCCCAGACTGGTTTCTAGCTTGTGACTTTCATCAGTGAGAAGCCTTGGATGTGAGAGCATTGCACCTAGATCTTAGGACTAATCCATCCCTCCAGCAGCCACCTTTTTTCATTTTAGCTAACTATAAATCTTTGAATTCAAAATGATTACACAATTAATGTTTTCAAGATAAGCTCATTAGCATGTATAGCCAGAAACTAGTCTGAGGATATTGGATGAGTAGGCCTAGATATGAATTTTATGCACAAACCTTCCTGAATCCATTGATTACTCTGAATTGCATTGAGTGGTGCTACTGCTTGGAGAGTTTAGACTCTGTGTAAACAGCTTGTGTAAGCATAGAGAATGGTGATCATGTGATATTGGCTGGATTAACACCTAATATCAAATAAGAAATAATTAATAAATATAGCATTTCAAACTATATGGGTAAAGAGGGAATGATACACTTTCGAAACGCTATTAATATTAAGATGACAACTCTTTGTTACACTGCCCAACATATGAAAAATTTTATATAGGGCAGGGTAATTTAAAAATGAGATTAATTCCATGTTATTAGCAATATTTGGAAAGTTTATTATACAACCGTACCCAGAGCCACACATATTACTTTAACGATAATTTCATTAGTATATTCTTTTTTCAGTTGATTTTAAATCTGTCATCTATTCAATATATGGTTTTTATATATGCATTTTTATTTCTTAAGTTTATTGCTTTTGTTTATATTATTTTCTATTTATACATCATCTTTAGATTGTTTGTATATGCACGCGCACACACATTAAATTAAAATAAAACAATAAGCATATAGAGCTTACATTATTATTCTCATACATTATTATTATAAACCTATATATATATATTTCATATGCAAATATATGTAAATACATTTTTTATTATGTAAATTAGATTTTTAATATTCGTAATACAACTATTTTTATTTTAGTTTATTTATTGTGAGCATTAATGTCTTTCAATGTATTTAAGATAAAATAGTTGTACTAATTTATGTAATAAACAATGATTTTATACTCTATATATTTATTTTATTTTCAAATAATAAAATTAGAGCAATAAGTTCTGCTTTTATTCAGATAAAATAAATTGTATTTCAATACATAAAAACACAAATCAGCCTATTGGAAAAAAAATCGGACATGTTATTAAAAGAGGTTAGTAAATACATTCTGATTACGTTTTTATTAGTTAATAATAAATACATAGAATATATCTTCATTGTTCAATGTATGAATTAATACAATCATATAAATTACATATTTTGGAAACACCTTAGAAATAATGAAAATAAAAATAATTGAATTAAAAATCTTTATATAATAGAAATATATTTAAATATATTATTAATATTACATAGAAAAATATTTTATATTGTAACGCAGTAGATGAAGAGGGCAAATAAATAAATATACTCTGTAAATTATCTCTTGAAGATTTCTATCTTTTAAATGTGATAAAAGAAAGAGATCATATTAACAAAATTAGTAATTAAAAAGTAACTCACATAAGACACATCTACATCTTGTTTTGCCAAACGTAATGGAACGTAACTTGGATAATTGTATTTGCATAATTATTTTTCTCAGCGCAATCAAAATTTAATATAAACAAAAGGGAATTGATTGCTAATGCCAATATATAGTAAACTATCAGTCTTTAGGCTTCCAGTTTAAATACTCATAAATATGCATTTTGTCATCTCTTACTTCCATAAATATAAATGTGTAAATCAATTATATGTAATTTCTGATCTAATGCCAAAAATTTCTTTATTTAAAATATATGACTTTACACACTTGGCTTTGAAGTTACTCACGATAATGAAATTGAGTTCTCTGGACTGGTCAGATTTTACCTTTCAAAGTATAGGTAACCAAATACATTATCTAAACTGAATTCCTAAAAGAAAAGTGAAAAATATAAAAGATAACATTTACTGGTAATAATCAATGGTGTATACTATAACAATGGGTGCTAATAATGGGTGTTAATAATGAGTTTTAGTTCAAACTCTTTCATATTAGTACAAATTTTGCCATTTTAGTTCATGGGTGAGTTTACAGAAAACATAAAGACTGAGAATAATGTTGGAGCACTAATTATTATTAACCTAAACCTGTGACTTCTATCTATCTATCTATCTATCTATCTATCTATCTATCTATCTATCTATCTATCTATCTATCTATCTATCTATCTATCTATCTATCTATCTATCTATCTATCTATCTATCTATCTATCTATCTATCTATCTATCTATCTATCTATCTATCTATCTATCTATCTATCTGCCAGTGTGTCTGTATATTTATCTATCCATCCATATATTCAACTATCTATCTATCTATCTATCTATCTATCTATCTATCTATCTATCTATCTATCTATCTATCTATCTATCTATCTATCTATCTATCTATCTATCTATCTATCTATCTATCTATCTATCTATCTATCTATCTATCTATCTATCTATCTATCTATCTATCTATCTATCTATCTATCTATCTATCTATCTATCTATCTATCTATCTATCTATCTATCTATCTATCTATCTATCTATCTATCTATCTATCTATCTATCTATCTATCTATCTATCTATCTATCTATCTATCTATCTATCTATCTATCTATCTATCTATCTATCTATCTATCTATCTATCTATCTATCTATCTATCTATCTATCTATCTATCTATCTATCTATCTATCTATCTATCTATCTATCTATCTATCTATCTATCTATCTATCTATCTATCTATCTATCTATCTATCTATCTATCTATCTATCTATCTATCTATCTATCTATCTATCTATCTATCTATCTATCTATCTATCTATCTATCTATCTATCTATCTATCTATCTATCTATCTATCTATCTATCTATCTATCTATCTATCTATCTATCTATCTATCTATCTATCTATCTATCTATCTATCTATCTATCTATCTATCTATCTATCTATCTATCTATCTATCTAGTTAGTTAGTTAGTTAGTTAGTTAGTTAGCTAGGCAGATAGTTAAATGAGAGTGATATTAAAATAAGCATATGCTAGGTTAATCAATCAACAATATATATATATATATTAAAGTAAACAAGAGAAATAACAAATACCTTCAAGACCATGGCCATAAATTACCATGTGAATAGGTATGAAGTTGTCTATTTATGTGTAATTTTAAAATATTAAACTTAACTAATTTTATTACTATCCACTGTCTGGTATGGAAAGCCTATTTGCAATATTATAAATTGGGATTATATTATGAATCCAATTCCTCCAACATATGGCTCAAATAATACTCACACTCACACACACATATATACCAAATTTTATTTTACACTTTCAACAGAAAATAAACTTCCAAAAAAGAATAATTAAGAAACTGCAAATATTTATCATATTTAAACATACATAATTTTATATAGGACTAATTAATGTGTTGTGCCCAAATGCTTTTATTTTTTAAGCAAAATACTTTTTGTATTAACGTTTAAGCTGATTAATTATCATGGGTCAAGACTGTATACACAAAAAACTGTGGAATAATGTCATAGTATACCACCTATCTATCTGGTTTATGTTTAAATCGTGACCAGGTAAAAAAAATTGGGGATTTAAAAAAAATTCTAATAGCTAGTAAAAAATCTATTCGATTATAAAAAGGTTAAACAAAATTAAAAAATGGTAAAATATTCATATTGGGCAATTGGAAGTTCTTTTGAGATATTGTTGGACAAGCTTTTACTTTGAATAGATTATTTACAAACAGCCTATACATGCATCTGTATAATAAGTGAAATAATGCTCAAAGCTAAATGGGATAATTATGTAATTAGAAACCAACCAGTAACCACCTAAACATTCACATTACATTGACATATTTATTTCATGTTTAAGGAGGTTTATTTAAACTTCATTGTATCAATATTTCATTCTCTGTTATCAAGTTGCAATTTTTTAGTGTCCATATATATTCAATGGACCATTAGTAAGAGTGGATTTCCATTCTTGCTATTAAAAGGTGAGAAGGTTGCCTTGACAGCAGTGGGAAATATTGATTACTATCTTTATTGTGAATGTTTAATTACATAATTATCCCATTTAGGTTTGAACATTATTTCACTTATTTAAATAATACATGAGCAATTTAAAAGTATTGCAGTTTGTAATGTTATAATTGACCATTTATTAGTTTGCATTACATGGACATGTTTATTTCATGTTTAAGGAGGTTTATTTAAGCTTCATTGTATCAATATTTCATTCTCTGTGATCAAGTTGCAATCCAATCTTTAAGTGTCCATATATATTCAATGGCCCATTAGTAAGAGTGATTTTCTATTCTTGCTATTAAAAGGTGAGAAGTTTGCCTTGACAGCCGTGAGAAATATTGATTACTATCTTTATTGTGAATATTTAGGTGGTTACTAGTTGGTATCTAATTACATTATTATCCCATTTAGCTTTGAGCATTATTTCACTTATTATTTAAATAATACATGAGCAATTTAAAAGTATTGCAGTATGTAATGTTATAATTGACTATTTATTAGTTTGCATTACATGGACATGTTTATTTCATGTTTAAGGAGGTTTATTTAAACTTCATAGTATCAATATTTCATTCTCTGTGGTCATGTTGCAATCTTTAAGTGTGCATATATATTCAATGGACCATTGTAAGAGTGGATTTCCATTCTTGCTATTAAAAGGAGTGAAGGTTGCCTTGACAACAATTAGAAATATTGTTACTATCTTTATTGTGAATGTTTAGGTGGTTTCTAAATGCATATGAATGCATATATATTAACGATGCAGATCAGTTTATATAGATAGTATGTACACAAGTGGATATGTGTCAGAAAAAGTCATTTTTACAAGCACCCTCATCCAGTGCATGCACCCACACAAACACATATTTTTCAAGAATCAGTTTTTATACGTTTTAAATAATTAAAAAAAAATTAGATATTCTTACTTCCAACCACTTCTCTTTTTTTTTTTTTAAAAAAAATCCAGAATAAACAAAACATAATATTTAGTTCAGTTTATTAAATATCATATTATGTAGAGCAAGTCACTTTATAGGATAATTTAGATTTAAAAAATTCATAAATTATTAACTAATTGTTAATATTTTATCAGCTATAGTAAAGTATTAACTTTCCATTAGCAAATGTTTTATTTTGGTTTATTATAAAAAGAGTAGATATTGTTTAGTATCTGATATAATATATATTTTAAAAAAAACTCGAGTTTTGTTCAATTATTCAGAAGAATAAAATAATTATATTATTACATCCATGATATTTTTCAGGTTAAAACTTTATCTACAGTTAATTTATTTAAAATGTAGGAAAATTGAACTCAGACTTCCTACCACTGATACACATGACCACATACATCTAGAAAAGATAAATAATCACCAATATATGTCTTTAGTGCTAAACAAGCACTCATCAATTGGTCCAGATTATCATCTCCAACACACCCACATCCACCCATCCATCCATCCACACACACACACATATATATATATATATATATTTAAGAGTGTGCTAAAGCTCTAAACAAGCTTTTTTTTATTATGATAAATGCTACTACAAGAGAAGGCATTCAAATCATCTTTATCTTAGATTGTCCCCATCCCCAGACCAGTTTCGACCTATGGGTCTCTTCAGTGAGGAGTTGGAATATATATAATCAGTGCTCAGTTTATATTAAGATAGCAATTTCTCATACTTTAATGGACAGGCTTCAATCTATTTCAACCTTCAAATCTTCAGCCATCCATACCATTGAAAATCTGATGATGGAAAGCCCAAATCCCATGCTGATTCTAATATTATTGCAGCGCTCATGTTGACCTCATCATTCTGACCCCTCATGTATAGGATCTCATCAATTTAAATACATAGAAAAGAGATGGGCAGGATACAGGCTTAATGTGCAAATATTTGAAATACAGGCACTCTTCACATACAAATATTTACAGATTAAGCCCTATCCTGCCCATTCCTCTTCTATGTATATTAACACATTAAGCCTGTATCCTGCCCATCTCTCGTCAATGTATTTAAATTGATAAGGTCCTATACATGAGGGGTCAGAATGACTTGAGGTCAACATGGGCATGACAATAATATTGGCATCAGCATGGCATTTGGACTTTCCATCATCAGATTTTCAATGGCCTGGATGGCTGAAGAGTTGGAAGATGGAGTGGATTGAAGCCGTCTATTAAAGTATAAGGATTTGCTATCTTAATATAAACTGAGCACTGATTATATATATGTATGGGAGATGATAATCTGGATCAACTGATGAGTGCTGGTTTAGCATGAAATACATATATTGGTAATTATTTATCTTTTCTACATGTATATGGTAATGTGTATCAGTGGTATGAAAAAGTATGGATAGTTGAAGGGTTCTTGTATGTCCAAGTTCAAATCCTTTTCATTTACAATTAGGCTCCAGGTATATGAAGAGTACCTGTATTTTAAATATTTATTTAAAAAGACCATATAAAACCAATTGTCTTAGCATTTATATATATTTAGTAAGTATATTAATGCTCAAGGCTAAATGGGTTAGTAAGTAATCATTAAAGGCCAGTCAGCACTTAGACAATCCCAATATCAATAACAATCAACAATTTTAAACTATTGTCAAGGAGGTTACCATGACAACAGATTGAAATTGTTGATTGTTATTGATATTGGGTTTGTCTAAGTGTTGACAGGCTTTTAATGATATATATATATAAATTAATTAGTAAATGGGATAGCCATTATATATAGGAAGTTAAATCCATGACCAAGTTGTACAGATATGCAGCAACCAGATATGGTTCTGCAGACTGAATGAAAACAATAGCACACACATCCAAGCTATCACTAATCAAAAGGATAGGTTTGATGTTTTCATTCAGCCTGTAAAATCATGTCTAATTGGTTGCTACACATCAATATACCTTGGCTGTAGATTTAACTTTTTATATATAATGCGCTTCCCATTTACTAATAAATTTACATCTATATCAACCATTAAAAATATTAAATTTATATATATATATATATATATATATATATATAAATTTAATATATACATTTTATAATAATTTATATATATATATATATATATATATATATGTATAAATTAGTAACCAATGTCTGTATTCCAATTATAAACAAATATATATAATTCTTTGAAAACCAATACAATAATTACTACAGTAAATAATATTTTTTACAAAACTACTATTTAGATACTACTTACATAGTTGAAAGTACTTCTATTAAATTATAGTAGATAATTGTTTTTAAAATATTGTTTACTATAGTAATTATTGTATTGTTTTTTTGAAGAATTATATATATATATATGGTGAATTAAATATTTTCATGGATTTTTATTATAATAAAGATAAATAGAATTAGATCCATGTAATCAGAGATAACCATTAACCTTTGCATCAATAAACTATCACTTACTACTAATTGACAATCCCTTAGACTTAACTAAATTTATTATTAACCTATAATACATCTTTTGTTGGAGTTTTTTTAAAATAGAAATGGAAATGCAACTTCCAGTGGGCTAAGCATAAACTACCATGGGGCTATATATAAACTAATAATCAACCATGAACGAATTTCAAAAGAAAAATATACCAATCTATTTCTTTAGCTTTGATGGTATTTAAACATTAATTCATTGATGTTATTATAAGTCAAAAAGTGAAATCTGTATATTAGCTTGATTTAGGCTTAGTGTAAATTATCTGAAATTACTATTTAGGCAAGGGTAAAAGGCAGGTCCGTATATTTAACACCTTCTAAATATTCTATTTTTTGGTAATTCATTGTTTGTTAACTATTTACATAGCTCATGAGAAATTGTACTTATGTGTGTATTAATTTCATATACATTGAATTATGATTATTTATACTTGCACTTATATAAAGAAAGAATGATAAAAGAAAGTTTATATATAAAGAGAGAGAACCTGTATTAGATAGGATGAATTATATAAAATATAGATTAAAATAAAAAATTAAAAATGGTATAAAAAAGGTATTGTTTTAAAGTAATTGGTTAAGTGTATAAAAAGGACAAAAAAAAAAGAAAATTATTAATATTTTTATATATATATAAGGAAATGTGTAAGTTTGAAAAAAAAAGTAAATAAATGTAGATTATATAATGTATAAAAAATATATAAAAAGATGCATGGATAAATAAAAGGAAAATGTTATTGATTTTATGATAAGCATATATGCATTTTTATATATTAATTTTATTTGTAATAATAATTATATAAATATGTAATTTTGTAGATCCTCGAGAATAACTACAGAAAAATGTAGACAAAACCTTGAGTGTTAAAGATATAAATATGTATATAAGGTTGATGGGGAGAAATAAAGTTTTTTAAAAAGAAAAGAAGGGGAGTATATTATTTGATAAATTCAATGAGATGAACATTATAGTTTATAAAAGATATATATTTTAAAGAAAAAAATGTTTTGTTTAGTTTGTTTAACTGTGATGATAATAAATTAAATATATACATTTTTAAAATAGGAATGTAGAAAATATGAATGGGTTTTATAGGATTGAGTGCTTAGATTGTAAAAGCGATAATAGGAATATGTCTGAAGGTTTGTAATGATGGTATATTATATGATATGATATGTTGGACTATTTCCATCATTTATGAGTGAATGTTGAATGTACAGAAAATTTTAAACTTTATTTAAACTTTCCAAATACAAACAACTTGTTAGTAATAATACACAAATAGACAATACAGGTTGTTTGTATTTGAAAAGTTTAAATAAAGTTTAAAATTTTCTGTACATTCAACATTCACTCATAAATGATGGAAATAGTCCAACATATCACATCTTAGATAATAGGAATGTGTCATATATAGATACAACAAAGAATAAATTAAGGACAACATTAAAACAACAATTAAATGACAGAAATTCAAATATTAATATACATAGTAAAGAATTGGGACATATAAATTTTAAGATAAGAATGTTAGAAAAAGTAAAATTACATAAAGAAAGAATGATAAAATAAAGTTTACACACACACACACAAAAAAAAAAAAACTTGTATTAAATAGAATGAAATAAAACAAATTAAAAATGGCATAAAACTTGTATTAAATAGGATGAATTATGTATAAGATAAATTAAAATAAGAAAATTAGAAATGGCACAAAAAAGACATTGTTTTAAGGTAATTGGTCAAGAATATAAAAAGGACAAAAAGAAAGAAAATTATTGGTATTTTTATATACATAAAGAAATGTGTATGTAAAAAAAGGGAAAAAGTTTGAAAAAAAAAGTAAGTAAATGTAGATTATATAATGTAATATATATGTAAAAAAGATGGATGGATAGATGAAAGGGAAATGTTATTGTTTTTATGATAAGCGTATATGCAATTTTATATATTAATTTTATTTGTAACAATAATTATATAAATATGTAATTTTGTAAATCCTTGAGAATGATTATAGAAAAAAGTGGTCAAAACGTTGGGTGTTAAAGATGTTAATATGTATATATAGTTGATGTTGAAGAAATATAGTTTTTTTTTTTAAAAAAAGGAGAGTATATAATATGTTGATTTCAATGAAAAGATCATTATTGTTTATAAGACATATATATTTTAAAGAAAAAAAAGATTTTCTTATTGCAGTTGTTATTTTCAAAAAGAATTTTATTATTGCTATAAAAAATTATTACATTTACTCTGCATATATATGTTTATATTGTGAGTAAAAGAAGATAATATGGTTATATACATATGGGGAACAGGAGGAAGGCAATAGTTGTCCAGTTTCCTATGCAGTCGTTATTACATCTGATTGGCTGACATATAAGCATCTTTAAGACGCTTCTGTCAAAGGTTTCAGCCTTTCACGTTATTATTATATCATCTGCTTGCTCTTAATAAGTTAATATATTTAAAGTAAAACTAGTATATTTTTATTGTTCTAAATGTTAAGTTTAATTTATATTGTAAATAAATATTTTTGTTATTATTAAAATATGTTTCTGTTTTCGTTTCCATTATTATTGGATTCATTAACCAGAAAATCTCATAATAATAGTTTTATTATTCATTGTTTTAAAAAGAGTACACTTCAACGGTCACATAGCATCATTATTTACTTGGTTTATTTATCCATTTTATCTGCTTATAATAAGTCATATGTTTTATTAATTCCTATTTATTTTAAGTATACATTTTGTTATAATGCTGTGGATAGCTAAAATGTGCCCTTTCTATCTGCTGTAATATTTCATCTAGTTACATATATATATAAGTCCATCTATCATAAAATTATGGACTTAGATAGACTCATGTGCTGTATAAATGAAATATTTATACATGACGAAAATTTAAAATGCTATTAAATGTTTTTCATGACGACTATTGATCACTTAAATATTGATATATTTATTTTGCACAAGATATCTAAGTTTATAATATGAACCCTGAAAAAAGGAGTTTCATACCCATAATTGTAGCCTAATAAGATTATTATATATATATATATCATCATCATCATCATTATCAACCATTATACTATATATATATATATATATATATATATATGTAGTACATGTCACCCTCCCAACCATTATATTTTAACAACACCCTCCTGAAAATATATAAAGTTTGAATCTTAAACAACCAAATCAAAAGGATATTCTCTTGAGTCATATGCTCCAACGAGGTTTTTTATATTGAAATTCAAACCTATTCAAACAAAGTGTGTAAAATTAAGTTATTAAGTTAACAATATATTTCAAGAAGGTATCCTTTTGAGATAACTGTTTGAAGTTCGGACTTCATATTTATTCCTAGAGAGTGTTGTTGAAATACCCTAATATTTGGGTGGATGATTTTTAACATTCTTCTATTTGAATTTTCAACTAGTGATATGCAGTGGGATATTTTCTTATATATTTATGTTGTGACATAGCAAAGTTTAAAATGACTACTGTGTGGTCTTTCTTTGTATACTGACTTTAAACATGTTTGTTTACTAGCAGTTTAAGATCATTACTAATTTAATTTTATGCCTTTTGTTTGAATAAGTCTAAATTTCAATGTATAACATCATTGCAGCACAAGATTTGAGAGAATATTATGTTGAGTCCACTTTGTAAAGTTCAGACTTTATATTTATATACAGAGGGCATTGCTGAAACATTAACATTTGGGAAAATGATTTAAACACTTTTATATACATGCATATGTAATATAGAGAGTGTAGCAATAGCCCTAACAAGTTTTTATTAATAAGTGCGGCAAGAGAAAGCACTTAAAATTTCTAGAGTTATCCCTATTTTCAGACCAGTTTTGAGTTTTTGGCTCACATCTGTGCAATGCTAGGACATTCAGACACTAGATGTATGACTTGCTTTATTGATTACTATAATTTTGCCTTTGAGACTTTACCCATGTTATATTGCTGAGCTTGTATTGGAAATGTTATATATAGAGCTCACAAATAAGCTCTTAACAAGCTTTGCAGAATATCCCCAATATCAGACCAGTTTCTGTTACTGGATTCTTCAGTGAGGTGTTAGGATATTCAAGCATTAGATTGAAAATGCCAGAACAAGCCAAGCACTTTATCTAATGAATAACTATTAAGTAGAAAATCTGAAATTTTCAGACATTCATATATCTTCCAATCCAGCTATCTAACTTAAAGAGCCATATGGGACTGAGCCAAGTTCAGATCCACTATATATTAACATCTTTATCAATATAAAATTACCAAAGCCTTAATAGCAAAAATAATATGACAAAGAAATCAAATCATATGTCAAATGACTTAATTTAACAAGCGTGTGTTACAAATGTTATAGTTCTTAACAAGTTTTGCAGAATATCCCCAACCCCAGGCCAGTTTCTGCTACTGGCTTCCTCAGTGAAGTGCTAGAATATTCAAGCATTAGATTAAAAATATCAGGCCAATCCCAGCACTTTATTTAATGCTTAAATATTCTAGTACCTCACTGGGGATGCCAGCTTGTTAAGAGCTTATTTTGCAAGCTCTATATATAACATTTGTAAATATAAGCTTATTAAATTAGGTCATGTGACATATGACTTGATTTTTTTTTTGCAATTTTATTTTTTTGCTATATCTGATCTTTGTTCAGTCCCATATGGCTATTTAAGTTAGATAACTGGATTGGAAGACATATAGTTGTCTAAAAATTTCAGATTTTCTACTTAATAAGTTATACATTACATAAAGTGCTAGGTTTGTCCTGGTATTTTTAATCTAATGCTTGAATATCCTAGCCTTTTACTGAGGATGGCAGTAACAGAAACCAGTCTGGGGTTGGGGATATTCTGCAAAGCTTGTTAAGAGCTTATTTTGTGAGCTCTATATATAACATTTGTAAATACAAGCTTAGTAAATTAGATCATGTGACATCTGACTTGGATTTTTTTTTGTAATTATAAAGGCTTGCACTTGGTAGCTCTACTGTATGGAGAGTTTGCTCTGTTACTTTCTATTGATGTATTATAAATTTTAGGAAAGTATGAAGTTTTTATCCATTTTATAAGGTTATTATTATTATTATTATTATTTTATTATAATATTATTATTATTATTATTATTATTATTATTATTATTATTATTAAATAATAATAATAATAATAATAATAATAATAATAATAATAATAATAATAATAATAATAAAAAGAAATTATTTCACACTCAGCTGCTTACTATATATATACAATTTTAATGCACAAATCAGCGCATAACAGCAGAGCTTCTTTAAATTAAATCACAATTTATTATAAACTTAATATAAATTATAATACATAATAAATAATGCCCGAGCACTTTCAAGAGAACTTAGCTCTCATAATCATGGGTAACAAAGAGTAAGCGTAACAAGGTTGCTATGTGTAAATATATGCAGATATATGTAAATTAATTGAACTATATGCGTAAATCTAATTAACCCATTTCTTAGAAATTTTATAACACGTATCTTTCCTATTCATAGCCTTATCATCCATGGCAATAAAACATGCCTCCTTCACCTTTCTCTTAACATCATTTCTTTCCCTACAAACTATTCTTGGATTTTCCGGTTCACATGAATGACCAGTTAATTTCTGATGCATTGCAAATATTGAGGTGTAAGCTGGGTCTGCTTGGGCCTTTCTGTAAGAATATCTGTGCTGGGACAATCTTGTTGAGAGAGTTGCTTTCGTTTCTCCATAGTATGATGCCATGCAGTTATTTTCTGGGCATGAGATATTATAGACAGCCTGAGAAATGTTGTTGGGGGTTACAATATCTTTTGCATTGTTGATGATTCTATTGGTATTAGGGGGTGTGTGAAAACATAGTTGAAATTCTCTATTAAACACTGAGTAAAGTTTTCTATGGGCGTTTGCAAAGTATGGCAACAATATTCTATTTTTCTGCTGCTTAATTGCATTGTTATTTAATTTACTGTAAAATTGTCTAATTATCCCATCAATACTATTTTGTTTGAAACCGATATTTAATAAATCGTTTCTATATAAAATCAACTTTGCCCTTTTGTCTGCTTCAAATCTGCAAAGGTGCTCATTCCTATGTAAGAAAGACATCAATCCTGCGAATTTATGAATAGCTGGTGTGTTCGAAAGGGGTTGTATGTGGCCTCTTTTTTCTACTGGTTTTATAATCATCTTATAATTGAGTTGTTGACCTTCCCTTTGTACTTGAATATCCAAATATCTAGTTTTCTTGTCGCAATCTTCCATTTCTGTATTTAGCTTCAGATGAGTACATTCTTGAATGTCCAGCTTGATTTTATCTATAATCTCTTCCGTAGCAGCAATAAACAGGTCATCAACATACCTTGAATATACAATTAACTGAAGTGTTTGTTCATATTTAGGAATGATACTTTTTTCAAAATAATTAAGCACAATACTTGATATGATGCCATTGGCCATCCATCATTCATTTGGTACCATTGGTTGTTAAATGTTGCCACAATGTTGTTATTTAACCACATTAAAAAATCAATAATGAAGTCGATCCTTTTTTGTTCCATATTGTTGTTCTTAAGCTCTTCTTTTATTATGTCAATGGACCTATTTCTATTAATGGAGCCATATAATTCAGTGACATCGAGCACTGCAATTTTAGTTTCTGGTTTCAGTATTTTGTCTTTTATTCTGGCCACAATAATAATAATAATAATAATAATATTACAACTATCATTTAAATTAGACGGTTTATAATTAAAATATATATTTTTATTACTGTTGGGTATATCTATAATTTTTATATAATTCAATAACCTGATGCTTTTGTAAAGTATCTATATTTTTATCTGTATTATATCCATTATTTTTATGTCTAAAACTTTTATTAACTGCCATCTTTTGTACCATCTTGCTGCGAATCTATAGAAATTATTTTTCTTAATTTATCTTCTATAATGATAATATAATTTTGTTGACATTATATATGTTAATCTCTATATCTCTTTTAACATCAAATTCCATTTTGGTAAATTTAATATTATATATATTATTATTATTAAATTCATTACAAACATTATTTATAGCTTGTTTGTTACTCATTATTAAGGCATTACCAGTATATCTAGAATAATATATAATTTTTTGATTTATTATTTTTTAATTAGTTTAATGTATAATTCATTTATAAATATTGATGACATTAATCCACTAATTGCTAATCTCATTATCCATCATTTATATATATTCAAGTATTCATTAATGTATTTAAAATGTAAATAATTATGTATTAATGTTAAATCTTTTATAATACATATATATTCTCATGTGTCATAGCATCAGCCGGGAAGCGAACCCGCTAACCCGGGACAACTGCTTGTAAAGCAGCGGTCGCTGACCTCTCGACCACCAATGTTTGACAAATATGTATTATATTTGCATCATTTATATATAGAGATGGTTTTTATATTAATATCTCTAATACTTTTACTTTTTGGACTAGTTGGATACATTAATAACTTTTATTAGTCATTCATTCGGCTAAAGATTATCCGATAATGATTGATAATATTTATGTAGATGACGACATGTATAAGTGATTGTGGACTAGGACAACTGATGAGTGCTGGTGTAGCGCAAAATGTGCATCTTAGGGGTCATAGATCTTTTTCACACGTCTTTGGTCATATATTTATGATTACATTCTTCCACAAGGTGTTAGAAGTGGACAGAAATTAGTCTCTACCTTGCGTGAGAACGGTGGAGTGAAAAAGTACATTACAGAAATATTATTCATTAGTTGGATACATTTTCTTGATAAAGTATTCACAATAGCATATATATACAAAAAAAAAAAAAACAACAACATAAAGCTAAACTGATCAATAAATAATCAAAATTATTCCAAATTCAGAACTCAAACAGACTAGCCAAAAAAAAAAAAAAAAGAATTCTAAAGCACAACCAATAGTTTCACTTCTAGTAACAAACTTCTCATAAAGAACTACAAAATAACAACTAAATAAAATTAAATTTGAATAATTAAAATCTTTTCTCTTATGTAAATATTACATATTCATTTTATATTCATAAATCAATTTGCAAAACTTAATTATTTTTTTTCAAAAAACTATTCAAAATATACATTTGTAAATTTAAAACTAAATATTCTATTTTTCTTAAATTTTTTTTTTTCGTATGTCATAGCATCGTCCGGGAGGCGAACGCACAACCGTCTCCAACCAACTACTTGCTTGCAAGGCAGCTGCGATGACCTCTTGGCTTAAAATTAATAATATAACTCCTAGGAAAAACATTAAATTCCCTACTTTTTTTGAGAAAATAAATCTGCCTGCAATCTTAAAGATTCTATCCTATCATTCAATATAGATTAACGGTAGGCAACCGGTAGTCCGTGACGTAATTTTAAAAGTCCGCAAAGAAATTCAGATATTATTTAAATTCTCCAAGCTTATTCAATAAAATTTTTTAATAAAAAATAAATTTTGTTTAAGCTGTATCATTATATGTAAAATAGAACAAGAACATTATCTACCTCAAAGGCATTTATTTAATTAATCCCTACTCGGTCAACGGCATAGAAAAAGTGAAAGAAAAGGAAAGTTTAATAGAATTATGGTTAGATGATCGTCTCAAACTTCAATTCAACTTATCTTCAAGAAATCATTTTTGAATTTCTGTAAAAAGCGAATATCCAATATTGATTGAAAAAGCCTTAAAAATTTTGACTCCATTCACAACGACCTACTTGTGTGAAAAAACGTTATCAACAGCTATTAAAAACAAGTATCGCTCTCGGCTTGAAATAGAAGCTCCTTTACGTGTTGCGGTGACATCATTGGAGCCAAGGATTAGTCAAATAATTTTAAACCAAGAGCAGCAAATATCGCACTAATTTTTAATATATATTATTATTATTTGGGTTAAAATTAAATTATTAATGAATTCAGACGGTTTTTACTGACCTCATTGAAAAAATTAAAAGACTGAAGTGGAGTTGAGCTGGACATATTGCTAGAAAAGATGATAATAGACGGACAATTGAAATCTTAAACGGGATTACAAGAGATTGTAAAAGACCCAGAAAGAGACCACATGTGAGAAGGATGGTTGAAATAAGAAAGTGTGCAAGGGTGATGTGGAGAAGAGAAGCTAAAGATCGGAGAAGATGGATTGTACTTGGAGATGATAATAGATGGACAATTGAATCTTAAACGGGATTACAAGAGATTGTAAAAGACACAGAAAGAGACCACATGTGAGATGGATGGTTGAAAAAGTGTGCAAGGGTGATGTGGAGAAGAGAAGCTAAA
>JAQFVV010006632.1:471486-548986 GCA_028023455.1 Epiperipatus broadwayi | reverse complement strand
ATAATTAAAATACATTGAATGTTTATTATATTATATAAATAAATATAATAAATTTATTTTAAATATCTGTTAAATAGTGATATAAAGTTTTCAATTTATGTTTAATATTAAACATAAATATTCCTATTAAGATATAATGATGTGATGCCAAATTTGAAATAAAAATAATGATAATGATAATAATAATAATAAACATATTAAAATAATATAAGCATTATTATAATATATATAAATAAATAATAAAGAAAACTTATTTTCCAGAGTTGAGAGTAGATATTGAAGTCTATAGTTTATAATCCTAATGAAGATCTTTTACGAAGTATATTATTAATCCATTGGTATAATGATGATTTTATTTATCCTTAATTGATAAACTGTTAATAATATCCAATGATTTGATTGATATAAAATAAAGTAAATATTCTTTGAATGTTGATGATCTTATTCTCCATTTTTCTATTATCATTAGACGTTCTATACAACCAATATTTCAAAACATTTCAAAATAGCATGTAATGTGGCTTCAAAACCTTTATGATAAATGCTGTTCTACTCAAAGCACATTGTAATATTCTTTATATATTTAATTATTTTAAATATATATATATTTAGAATAACGAAGTTTTAATATAACGTAGTTTCCAAAAAACTTAAACAGATGTTCTTTTCTTTTATATTGCTATTCCTTTAAGATTTAATAGAAAATTAAAATATTTTCTTTGCAGATTTTTTTTAATCCATAGATTATCTTAATTTGGAAAAGTTAATATTTAAATTCCAAACGTTGAACAGTAATATTTATAAAAGAAAAAGTTATTTAAAGAGAAATGATTTTCTTTTCTTCTCTTTAATAACAAGAGAACAAATAAATCTCCACGTGTTTTGTTACAAGTTCATGCTTAATTCAAATATTAATTGTTCAATATATATTAAGATTTAATAATAAAATATATATAAAATTATTTATTACTCAATTTCAAATCTGGCATTTTACTCAAAAACTTAAGGTATGTATTATTTAAATCTCACATGTATATATAAATACTATATATATATATATATGTATACATATTAAAATATTCAAATAGATTTTATATTTATAAATTATTTCATAAGAGATAAAAGCACGTTAGGTCAATAATAATAACTAGAAGTTACTATTATAATACAGTCTTTCAATCTACAGAAGTACTTTTGGTTAATTCTTTAATCCTCCTCAACTGCCATTAAATTCAAAAACCACAATAGAAGCAAACATCAACTCAAATCCCATAAATCTTAAATTTTAACAATAACAATTTGTTTATTAATTGTATTCATTTTATTTCTATTTATTAGAATGAATATAATTAGTAGATAAGCTACTAAGGTTAAAATTCAGGATTCATGGGATTTGAGGTGATGATGTTTGCTTCCATTATGTTTTTTGAATTTAATGACAGTTGAGGAGGGTTAAAGAATTAACCAAAAGTACTTTTGTGGATTGAAAGACTGTATATAATAGTTAATTATTGTTATATTTATTACTTTTATTATATACAAATACACTTAAAACATATATATATATATATATATATATATATATATATATATATATATGAATAGGTGTATGTTAATATATTTATATTTTGAAACCAAATAAATCCTACTAAAATATTTATGTATGATGTTTGAGTTGCTCTTGTGGTTAATTTATCAATGAATTAATTTCAAGCACACCTAAGAAGATGATGTCTATGTGCAGTGTAAAAGTAGTAGTTATATTATCTTTATATTTGCAATAAATTAAATGCACATATAGATATGCAATAATCCTGTATAATATTAATTTAACAACTACCATCTATAGATATTTATAATCTTTTAATGTCACTCTTTGCTAAAAAATATAAAGCTGTTACAAAGAAAGTTTTAGTAAATAGTCTGAACAGGCACTAACCTGTTTTCAATGCATTTTAAAATTCACAATAATCAAGCATATTTTGCCAATAAAGGGATCTTCCAAACCACGACACAAGATAGTGACTTTTATAAAGATAAGAGTGGCCATCTTATCTTTAACCTAAATTTTCATTTATATAGGCAACTCCAAAGCATCTTGATTTGGAAGCATGGAGTAGTTGTTTTCTTCACTGTTTACAGTGAGTTAATAGTATGATCTTCATATTGGAAATTCTATAAACTATTGAAGAGTAGTAATTAATTTATAGAGTGCACAGAAAGTTTATGTAAATAGTCTGAACAGGCACTAATCTGTATTGAATGTACTTTAAAAGTCACTCTATAAATTAATTACTACTCTTCAATAGTTTATAGAATTTCCAACATTAAGATCATACTATTAACTTGCTGTAGATTGCAAGACTTTGTGTAAGTTAATTTGTAAAGGAAAGAGTGGATTTAAACAGTGAAGAAAACAACTACTGCACACTTCCAAATCAAGATGCTTCAGATTTGCCTATATAAATGGACATTTAGGTTAAAGATAAGATGGCCACTCTTATCTTTATAAAAGTCACTATCTTGTGTTGTGGTTTGGAAGATCCCTCTATTGGCAAAATATGATTGATTGTTATGAATTTTAAAGCACATTGAACAGAGGTTAAGGCCTGTTCAAACTATTTACATAAGCTTTCTGTGTGCTCTATAAATTAATTACTACTCTTCAAAGAAAGTTTTAGTTTAATTGCTGCTAAATAAATTCAAACTTTAATATCAAATTGGTTGCTATGACAACACTTGTATAAAAATATGTTTAGATGCTTAATTAAATGTTAATTTTTTTTGAGCTGCAAATAATGTTGGATGTGACAGAAATAGCATGCCTGTCAAATATGGACTGAGTTTTTTTATTAAGGCTTGCTATTTAAACCAGTTAGCTGAATATTTCAAAATTTAAATGTAATTTCAATGTTTTGACTACCCCTTGGCCATTTTTGGTCACCTATTTTTTATTTTATGATTATTTTATGGTAAATTCATAGCATAATCTAAATTTAAAATTTTAGTTCAGAATAAATCTGCATTTGGCATTATTTTTTCAAAAAAATTGATTTTTGTTTGATATGTATTATTATATAGTCCCATCTTGACAATTTTGGCCATTGTTCCACATGAGTTTAATCCTGCCTTGATAGTATTTGTTCCCCAGATCTTTGTAATTGTTGAAGTCAGAAATCAAAACAAAATGTTTTACACTTATAATTGATTTTGAATGTAAATAAATGTATGTCAGCTAATTTTTTACATTCATAATTAAAATTTTACATTAATTTATTGGAATGTAAAGTTTATTCAAAAAATTGTAAATTTTAGAAGAAAAATAAGCATGGGAAAGTGAACAATGATCGACCACTATTTTAGACAAAGAACAAAACTCAACTGCCATTTGCATATCAATGACATTCGGTGAAAACTAACACAACAGCATCTTTTTTATAAATATTGCTAAATGTGTGTATATTTACGTATACACAAAATACATATTATTAGTTAAATAATTATAATTATAAAACTAAATGGATTGCATGTGTGTGTATATTTATGTATACACAAAATAAGTATAATAAATGATATTATAATGGTAAACTAAAAGTATGTGCGTGGATGCCAATAACATTCACAATATTTTATAAAAGCAATTAGCCTAATTAAATAGTTTAATTAAAGGAAAATCTATAAACTAACTTATCAAGAAAGTTAGATGAATCCGAGCAAAGGATTAAGATAATGTAAACAAGGTCATTGCAACCCTGAATGTTTAGTTCCTGATCAGATTTAATGATAATAGAAACATTGCTTAAAATAGACAATTCAATGGTAATTGTGTTATCTGATCAGGGATTGAATATGGTAACTCAAGAGATGATCACCACGTGAACAGCAGATAACCAATCAAGTGTGTCTACACTAAAAACAACAGGAGGATGAAACATATCTAGAATAGAACTGAGCTAGTGAAGCTCTTGAAAGGCAGATGTTCCATTTCCTTGGGTGCCCCAGTCAGCTCCCTCCTTCACTTAGCTTTGCAGAGAAGTTTACCTCCAGATGTTCAAAAGTAAACTTAGGAACTGTAAACAGGTTATATTGATCTTATTATTATTTTCAGGCCTTTATTATTATTTATATAGTGTGTGTATATAATAATCATATATGTATATATTAATTAATGGTTGCTAGTCATGGTTAAAAATGTGATTTCACACCGCTTCTGACCGTTCATATTCCATCACTTTTAATGGTACGGTAAAGATTTTATAGTCATTTGAAAATTTAGAAATAGTTCTGTAAGATGCTGCCCTTTCTTGAATTATTTTACAAGTAAAAAATCAATAAAATGGCCTTGAGACTTTAGCAAAAGTTATAGGATGACTCTTCTAAGATCTTATTGGCTGTTATATTTTGACAACAAAGGAAATGGCTGTCAATCACTGAAAAAGTTACGATATGCTTTTGTTTCATTTTGAAAATGATAAACGAATGTTTTAGATCATTTTAAACATATTTTTTGACAAATTACAAATTATTTTGATAAAATACACTAAAACAAAATTATTTTAGAAAAAAATAGTTAAGATTTTAACAAAAATTACAAAAATTATTTGCTTTTTCTGCAATATAAACAAATCATGTCATCATCCAAAATGTTTTCGTTGGTCAAAAATATTGTTTTACATTTCTCCGCTCACAAATAATTTGACAATTATAAAGAGAAATTCATTTTTGAAAAAACTTTCGTTCACTTTCATAATCTGACAAATTATTTATATATTTTTTACAAAAAAAACTAAAGTGAATATAACATTAAAAGTTGAATATATTTTGATTATTGAATTTGTATTTTGACACTTCACTTTGTGAATTAACCAATTAAAATGTTAGGCTTTTACCTCACTTGGCCAATAAAATAATCAGCAATTAAGAGGGTTAGAGTTATCTTCATATAACTCTGTAATAAATTCTTGTTACTTAAATGTGCTTGCCAAGCTGCCTCATTAATTAGCAATTATTTGTGTTATTTATATTTGCAATCCAGAAGGCAATAGAGTGCTGCTGGACACAGCAAATATTTATGTACTTTATGATTATTTTTTACACTATATTGTCTAATAATGATTATTTTTATAGAATATTATCTAATAATGTAGCTAGATTAATATTTTGATTTAAAATATTTAATTTTAGATGAAGAGAAGACAACAGAAATGAATATTCAACAATTGTAATTTCTAAGGTATGGAATATCAGTGGCGATTTCACGTTATAATTGGTTGAAATATAATTCTTTTGTTTTTCTGCAGGCTAATTTTCTTACATTTTTTATGATTTTCATCAGTGTTAGTTTAAATTTTTTATTAAGTAAAATAATGCAATTTTTAGAAGTTAGATTACATAATTCTGATTATTAATATAAAAACATTTCTGAATAGAAGCAATCTAGGAGTGTTATTGACGAATGAAATCACTCAAATTTTTACTCAAATAGGCCAATAAGAAAATTGGACAGCTAAAGGATTCAAATGATCCCAAAATTTATCTTGTTGATGCAAATTAAATTAATGGTATATAACATTACTATATTTTCATAAAGTGCTCAATTAATATTAAACAGTTGTATATCATTAGCTGAATCCAAATAAAGAAAAACAGTACTATCAGAATCAACCAATTTTAAATTAGTTTAGTAATGCCATCTATGGAATAAACATAAAAGTCAGAATAAAGAAGTATAGATAACAGGTAATTTCTTACCTATAGCTCACAAAGATGTAATGTATATTGAAATTTTGACTAATGTAAACTTGAAGCATGAAAGTAAATAAGTTAAGGATTTTTATAGCTAATAAACAAGCATATTTTATGTCATGCATATAAAGCAAAGGTAATAATTTAATCATTTAAAACTTTGAAACCTCCCAAATATAACTATATGAAGATTAGCTACCTTAATATAAGCTGAGCATTTTGTGTGGCGATGATAATCGGGACTAACTGATGAGTGTTGGTTTAGCATGAAATGCGTGTATTGGTGATTATTTATCTTTTTGACATATGTGTGATCAAGTGTGTCAGCAGTATGAGATAGCATGGATAGTTGAGGGGCGTTTGAAAATCTGAGTTCAAACCCCCTATGTATTACATATTGGAGTGCAGGTATGAAAAAACCTATACTGTAGAAAAAAATTCATATATTAATATATAAAAAATAGAAAGCTGAATTTCATCAAATGTTAACTTATTTTAAGTGTGCACCTTGTGAAACAATTATGAAGTCTGGATAAAGAAGCATAGGTAAAAGATAATCTATTACTTATAGACCAAAGATCCAAGTACATTAAAATTCGAACTAATATAAACCAGAAGCATGAAATCATATAAACTAAAACCTTAATAGTTAATAAACAAATCTATTTTGTATTACGTGTACAAAGTGAGATTAATATAATAATAAATTTAAAATTTAGAAAGTCCCAAATATAACTATATGTAAAATAGAAACAGTTGCTTATCTCTAGCTAAATTCAAATATAAAAAAATAGAATTGCTGTATAACTTAATTTTAAATAGCTTCAGTGACACTATTTGTGAAACTGTCTAAATAAAGTCTAAATATACATATGTATATAAATGAAATGCTATCCAGGTACATCGGTATATAATTAATTGTAAAAAATATATACCAGTGTTTTAGCCATGGTTGTAGAGTCACTGTAAACAATGACATATAATAATAAAGAATGTTCTATTAATAGAAAACAGAAATATTCTTCCAAATAGACTGTAATTTGCATGCAATCTCATATTTGTTGATACACTGTATCCTTTTAAGGATCTCAGTGGCTTCTCTGATCTGTAATTGTTGGATGATGTCATATCTGAGTAGAATTATCATGTTTAAAAAACAATATTATGATCTGTATCCATGGAATGGAGAGATAGTACTGCTGATGATGAGTGATTCTTAACTGCATTAACATGTTCATCTCTTCTAGCACTGAAGTGTCAATTTCTCAACTTTGAAATTATTAGTTTTTATTCGGCTATTCGTTTTTCATTTTTTAAATTAATATAATACAATGACTTTTATTATAATCTCATGATTTAGGAAACTAGTAGATTGGTAAACCATGGATCTCTGTGTTTATTGATTCATCCCAATTCTGCCATTTCTAAGGTTCAAACTTTTTGCACATTTCTGAGTAACAAATCATTAAATTACTTATTTTTATTATTATTAGTGGTTAGTATTATTATTATCTATGTAATTCATATCTTCGAATGATGGCAAACTTAAGAATGATTATGGATATCAAAATGTAGATTGTTTAAAACAATATTAAAATGATAAGCAAACTGACAGATTAATGCAGTAATGATGGGTTTTTGTAGACATTGTTAGAAAATGTAAGTAGAATACTATTTTGGCAAATGTTTCTGGGAAACTATACAGTTCATTTTATTGCATAGTATATTCAGAATCATTGAATCTAAAAATGTATTGTAACAATAGGTGTTTAGAATGTTGGAACTATGACTAAATCAAAGAATATGGTATACCTATAGTGCAGAAAGAAAGTTACTTGCTATTGGTCTACACACTTTGATGCCACAAGAGGTCAGGACAATATGTAAAACAGAAACCATCTTTAATTTGTAATCTATGGTTAATCCATTAAAATACTATTATTAACCTAAGTCAATTAACTTCTATTTCTACCAATTCTATCCTCCTTGCAGACCACCAGTTTGCAGCAATTTACACCTCTGAGTTTTAAATCAGTTAATCCAGAGACTCCATATTTATGACTGCCTTCTTTGGTATTGGATTAAAGTGCCTGTAACATACAGTCATTTATAGACTTATCTTTATATGTGATTATCTCTTATTCAACATCATATACATACTATTGTCATTTACATATTAATTCGATGACATGGTGATGGAAAACGTAAACTACTAATATTTTATATTTAACAAAAATGTAATAAAATTAACAAATGTAAGCACAGAGCTAGATTTGATACTTTATGCATTTGATAAACATATAATAGCACATACTTTGTTGTTACTGCATACAGATATATAGGTATACCTCAACCAGCATATAACAAATTCATACTGGATTATCAAATACTGAGACAGTTTTAAAAAGACTAATCATATTTAAACTTAAGTCACTGGAGTTTATTCATAACATTTCAATCCATAGTTAAGTGATATGCTTTGTCAACATGTATATTTATTAGACATTACCTATATCAACACACACACACACACATATAATCTTACTATATTTCTGATACGGATAAAATAAATATAAATCTATCGTAATATTTTTTTTTGTAAAATTATTAAATAATATCATTTTACATTATCATTGAAATAATAAAAAAAAAGATTATAAGAAGATTGATAGTTATGTATTAACTTAAAAAAATACAAATATTATCGAAGACAAAAATATAAATTATTATTAAACATGGGTTTTTTTTTTTACATATAGAAAACATTGTTAATTACCGATTGTATTTAACAAGAATATATTTTAGATTTATACAATATATAATTTTTTTTTCATATGTCAAATGCGTTGACCGGGAAGCGAACCCGGGTCAGCTTCTTGGAAGACAGCTATGCTAACCGCTAGGCCATCAACACTTTAAAGTAAATAATATAATATAAAATATTATATAACGGTGATAATTTTATGTACTTATTTATTAATAATAGCGAAAAAGACATATGGCATTATTTGAATTGGATAGCTGGATTTGAAGACATGTAGGTGTCTGAAAATTTCAGATTTTCCTCTCAATAGATAACTTTTAGATAAATGCTGGCTTTGGGTTGGTATTTTTAGATCTAATGTCTGAAACTATCCTAGCACCTCTCTGAGGAGTGCCAAAGCACAAAACCATAGTCAGAGGTTTGGGGGGGGGGTCCTGACAGAGATATTTTAAATGCTGTCTCTGGCTAAGCATTTATCACAAAGCTTGTTGATGAATTGGCAATCCTCATTGATTCGAGCGCTACACTTCCCAATTTCAAGTCCAACATTCTACCAACTGAACCAAATCACCAGGATATTTATTAATTAATAAAAATAATATATAAAAGTATTTTTGGCAAATATTTTATATTTTTCTTAGTGTAATTGTAATCTATTTTAAAGCTTCAATTTACGTTAAACAAACACTGAAATAATTCTCTTTTTGCATAAAATTAATCAGAACCAGTAAGAAAATTATGATAAAACAATCCAAATATTTACAATCATAAGAAAAACAAAACAAAGGTATAACAATTAGACAATCTGCATTGTAATCGAAGTTTATTACACAAAATGTGTGATGTAGATGATTGAGGGGAGGAGCGTAGAACAAATTATAGTGGATATTATGGCTTCACTGTATACTTCTAAGTGATTTGTTAACTTTTTCATGCATGACAATAGGATAATGCATGCTTAGTGATTGCAATTGTTATTTTTATATATATTTCTTTATATTTTAAAGATGTGGTTATATATATATCCCAGTGCATATCACTAGCTGAAAATTCCAATACAAAATGTTGAAATCATCCTCCAAGCAATGAATGCCTCTTGAGAATAAATATCATTTTCAGTCATGCTGTTTGAAATTCATGTTTTATATTTATTTACAGAGGGCGTTTGCTGAAAAAACAATATTTGGGTGGCTGATTTGAACATTTTATATATATAAGCAAATGAAAAAAGTAATAGTAATTTTTTAAAATATAAATTTCCCATTAGACATAAAAATAATTTGAAAATGAAAATAATCTTAAAAGTCTTAAAGATATGACATAAAATCTAATTTAAAAGATCTAATGTCAGCCAAAAAGAGTAATTAAAAAAGACAGATTTTGAGATTAGGAATATAAGTAATCCACATAAGTTTTACATCAAAATGAAAATTGAAAAAAAAAAAAACCTATTGATAGTCTCATTTTTAAAATTTGTGTGTGGGCAGTTTGTTTAGTATTTGTTCATGTGAGGTTGTTTGCACTGCCCACTAAAGGCAAAGTAGAATTCATAAATATCGTTATGGAAAGAAAAACAAATATATATATATATATGCGTGCGCGTATTGTTTAATTTTGTCAGATCTCAGGAAAGTAGAAAACCTACAACATATAATGGAATTTGTATTAAGTTCTTTATTATGACTGCAATGCTTGGGTCATTCATTAGCTTATTGCCCTGTGATAGTGTGGTGAACTTGAAAACTAAAGACCCCCAAAGTAAAACTCATTTTTTCTCATTTTAATGCTCTATCATAGCATGACTTCCCCAGTGATAAACCACTTTTTTATATTTCGTTTTAACTTTTTCAAGTAGATGTCATCATCATTTTACATTTGATGTATTCTCTGAAAACTTTATAAGCCAGTAAAATATCACATGACTCCAAATTACTTATATACAATAGGCTAAAAGTGTCTACCCCTGTTAAAAACTGAGGATGCCATAATGTCTAGAAAGTAAACTAGTTTCAGATCTATACAATTATACAAATAAATTGGCTAAGATTAAAAACATTTATATAATTTTCAGTTTGGTCTGATAACTTGATATTTTATCAAAGCCAGAAATGATGATGTCTAAAGTAAAGATATGTTACATCTTAAAGGTTCACATACACCAATCCAAGATCTAAAGCTCCTCTCTGATCAAAGCCATAAACTTGAAACTGGTCTTGAGATATAGATGGTGCTTCACAGGTTGGGGAGTTATTAAACACTACCATATGGAATATTTTAGTTATTAAAGTTAACACTAGGTGGCATAGAGGTGGAGAAAGAAAAAATATGATGCTAAAACTTTATAAGAAAGAGTGCTTAAAGCCTTAATGATGATATTTTTGTTTTATATTTATAGATTTGAGAAGAATATGATATCACTTAAAAAAATGAGTGATATAATCTTATTTGCCACATAGTATTATATCCATAAACATTGATTAGGACTGGCAGTCATCAGTCATTTATAGTTGCAGATAAATTTATTCAGAAAGTAATAAAAAGAGGTGATTTGGAACTGGAGA
Organism: Epiperipatus broadwayi; assembly: GCA_028023455.1. NCBI lineage: Eukaryota > Metazoa > Onychophora > Udeonychophora > Euonychophora > Peripatidae > Epiperipatus > Epiperipatus broadwayi. The sequence goes on along the minus strand of JAQFVV010006632.1, from coordinate 537,916 downwards.
ATTTGCAGTTTTAAAATTTTAGAGTTGATTAGGGTATGTGAAAAATGGGTTTGAAAGAAATCAGGAGCTACAAAAATTGGTAAACATCTAAATGATGAAAGTAGCTATAAATATCTAAAGAAGAAACATAAAAGAACAAAATAAAATACAGAGTCTGTTAAGATTGATGATCTGTTAAGATAGACAATAGTAGAAACACTGATGAGAGCCAAATTTATTTTTATTCTGCTTTAAATAATTAGAAATACAACTTCAGGTAACTTATTAAGTGGAGAATATTTTTTTCAAAATATAATAATAGAATTTGATGTGTAATTATTCATAATAGGACTTCTAAACCAATAAACATAACATGATCACCATTTTTTATGCTTGCTCAAAACAGTTGTTAAAACAGGCAAAACTCTCATTACAGTAGTGCCTCTCAGTGCAAGCCAGAATAATTAATGGATGCCAGAAGGTTTGTGTATAAAATCCCTATCTAGTGCCTACTCATCCAATATCTGCAAACTAGTTTTTAGCTTGCAGATTTCATCAGTGAGGAGTCTTGGATCTGAGAGATCCTAAGATCTAAGTGCAGTGCTTTCAGATCCAAGGCTTCTCTCTGACAAAAGCCACAAGCTAGAAACTAGTCTGGGAATATTGCACAGAAGGCACTAGATAGAGATTTTATGCACAAGCCTTCTGGCATCCATTGATTACTCTGGCTTGTATTGAGAGGCACTGCTGTCTAGAGAGTTTTATCTGTTTTAGTAGGACATTTTCATAAAAAATTTTACTTTTAATATGAAACTGTGAATCTATCATTGGATAAAGTGCATAAATTCGGTTAAAGCCTTTAATATTATTATCTTATTATTACAATTTAATCTGCAATTACTAAGATTTAAGCATTAAAATGTTTGACAAAATCCATTTCAGATAAACATTTTCATGACTATTGTTAAGCATTTATTAGACATTAGGGTTATCCAAACTTTTTGATCCCCACATCTCCTTGGCTTTTAGTAAATTATCTGATATCCCCTATTCATTATAATAAGAAATAAGCAGTTGAAAAATGCCATGGATATTTGTGCAGATGCCATGGAGATGAACCTCAAGGGATATTAATCTGGCAATTTCATCAACTATCTTGATTCTTAACCAGGCAATTATTAGACCTTACAATAAGAAAAAAGTCTATGCAACCTCACCATGTTTGTGTCTGAAAAAAACACAAAATGTTGTTGGTGCAGTTGACAGGCAGTACCAACATGGATTTGCAAGTAAAAGTTGATAATAACTATTTTTTTGGAATAAACTACCTGATATCCACTGCAACCCATGAATAAGCTTTTCATATTCTCTGGAAGTATGGGTATTCCAGGTTGGGAACCTCTGATCTAAAAGCTATGCTTAGCTTAGATATAAACATTAAACTTAGTTAAAGATTAATATACCTGCTTTTTAATTGAATGTATACACATGGAATAATTTGTCTAATTTCATCTCTCTTTACCTACCTTTGCAGGTATATTTAAAACATTCATTCAATCACACATTATTGAAGCATGGCACCTGAAAAAAGCAAATAACTTCCATGATGCATTTCATACCAAATCAGTACTCTTCATTTGGCCTAGGTAACTTGGTCATTTTTTCTATATTTATCAATACCAAATTATATTTGTTTGGAAGTTACCAGAAATCCTAAGTGAGCTATATTTAAACTAATGCAATTCAACCAATGAATAAAAAAGTATATATTAAGACACATACTTTATATTTAATCATATAGAAGAATTCAATTTATTGGTGTGTTTTAACACAAATGATGAATTCTATACATTGAGACAATTTCAGGATAACCATAAGTTATTATAAACTCACTATATATAATCAGAGAGTAAGGCTGTGCATCATATTTAACAGTGCCTCAATATTAAATAAATCAATAATTAATAGACATAAATATTAATTTTCATAGCTCAAATGTAGATAACATTTATGTGGTTGTTACTGAAAACTCATGGGTTACTATAAGTAAACTAATGCACAGAAAGAAACAACATGTACTTTGGCCCAGATTATATATAAACATTTAATTTATTCAATTTATTGAATACTTACATATAATCTGAATTTAAGTACAGTTAGTTCATTCCATATTTTTTTCATGTATTGATGGGAGTTATATTAGTTTATATATAGCTGACTGGGTTTTTTGTAACTTCCACTAAATTTTATCCACCTTTGAGCTATCACAATTAATATTTATATTTCATATATATTAATTTTTTTAATGCAATTTTTATATAATTCCTTCTTGATTTTGCTTACAGTTTTGACTGTCCTACTGAGCTATAACATTTAAATATACAGTCATATAATAATATAACTATTATTTTATATACATATTAATATACATATTTTATATTACCATTCAAAATCACATTTAACTTTAACTCTATAGTTTTGCTTCTCTTATTTATATATTTTTTATTTTTTTATTATTTTTTTTTACTTGCATCTTATTATTTTTTATTTTAATCTATCTTGTCTATCATTCCACATTTATTCTTTAGTATATCAGTATAACCTTTCCATTTTATTTTTTATATGTACTTATTACCTAATATTTTTTATTATTTTATATATTTATCCCTTTATTAATAATTCCTATTTTACTTTTACACTTATCTCAATTTTATTTGCCTATTCTCATTTTTTATTTTTATTTTTTCATTTTACTTACCTCTCTATGACTTTCACTTCTCTCTCTACAACTGTAACTGAATATTTTTAAAAATTTTATTAGCCTCTTTTTCATATATTCCTTTCAAATAACTCCCTCTATTATCAATTTAAAAATTTTTTTATTCTATGCTTTAAACATTTTATCTATTTTAAATTTTTTTTATATATTTTCTTATTAATTTTTGTATTATTAATATTTTTTATAATTAATATTTTTATAAAAAATTACTGTCGTACCCTCTCCCCATCTCTAATTGGCTTTATCCTTTAATAGAGAAGATATAAGATTAATATTTATAACATCAAATTATTATAATTTCATTTATAAGTGCCAAACTTTTTACATTCACAGCTTTGACACTATCCACTTCCTATGAGTACATTAATGATTTTTGCTAATCATTTATTAAGCCAGAATTTACCATATCATTAATAGCTGAGATATAATCTATAAAAGTCAAATGAAGATTAATCTGTCTGCTTTTTAATTAAATATGAAACCCTGGTAACAATAATCCAATTTCATTTTTTATTTCCCCATGTTTAATATCATACTTAAAAACATCCATTTCACTGCAAAATCTTGAAACATATGAATGAAAACCTTTGAAAAAGACAAAATATCTTCAATATACACTTCATACTAAGTGCAATATTCTTCAGTAGGCTCAGGTCTATTACTATATTACTATATTGTTTAGTTCCACTTTTAAAGCATGACTTCATCTTTCAAGCTGGTGATCCAAAATGAATATCAGTAGTTGAACAATTTATTGCTTCTTAGGAGGTCATAAGAGGTTCCAGCACTAGAAATTATAGATACTAAGCATTTGTAAAGTCAAAACATGGGTATAAGCTTAAAATTAAGGCAATGAAGATTGTATCATGTTGCAGGCATGCTTTTTTTTTTATTAAAGTGATCAAATTTACACCACATAATTTATATTAACTTGGACATGTAGTTAAAATAGATTAGTAATCCATTTACTGAATAACATTAGTCTGCTGATTATATTGGTTATAATGTGATATCTTTAAAAATATTTAAATGTTTATGATCTATACAATTTTCAAGTTTCATTAGTCCCTTATTCAAACTTCAAGTCATGAATATAATAAGCTAATACATGATTATAAAGTTTGAGACTATTTTAAGTTTAAGATAAAGATTAATAATTAATACTACTGACAGTATCATTAGGAATCTTTTTTATATAAGTATTTCATGTCTGAGTTCTGATGATGGTATAAACTAGTTGTCAAAGTTGTCAATACAGCTTCAAACTTTGTACTCTTAATATTTTATGATTATAAAATAATCAAATAGCGATTAATTTATTATATATATATGCAAATCACAAGAAAGCAGCCTACACTTATTAATGCCAAAAGTTTTCAATCTGCTATCTAGGCAACCTTTTATTTGTTAAAGGTTGCCTTGACAACAGTTTAAAATTGTTGATTGTTATATATGTTTGAAATAATGAATATTGAAACTTTTATAAACTGAACATTGCCTTTATAATTTGACTATAATTAGCATTTTAAAGTTCACTTTTTAACAGTTTTTTCTTGGCTTTAAAATTTATTTTGCATTTGTTATTTTAATTTTTATTTTTTTATTTTAATTAGCATATAGAATAATTTATCTTTGTTTTTAAAATAATTTTAAAATTAAATTTTAACTAGTAGTTTTTTAAACTTAGTATTCAATATTCACTCAGTAATTAAATGGTTTATTGTTTAGAAGTTGATAAAAAGTTCAAGCTTCAAATGTGACAGAGCTTGGCTGTGATCCATGGAGGTTGAGGTTCAAAGTCTGCTACTGATACAAAGCATGCTGGGAACTCAGAAAGTCTTTAAAAATTTTATGGTTTATTATTTAGAAGTTTGTAAAACGTTCAAGCATCAGATTTTGACAGAGTTGGGCTGCAATCCTTAAACTTTAAACCCTAGAGTCTGCCACTCTACCAATGCAGAAAAGCATACTGGGAATGAAGAAAGAATATAGTAATTGAATGGTTGGTCATTCAGAAGTGCAGCAAAGCATGCTGGGAACACAGAAAAAATATAATAAGTGAATTGCTTATTATTCAGGAGTTCATCGGAAGTGACAGAGCTGGGCTTTGATCCATGGACCTTGAGCTCCAGAATCTGCCACTCTACCACTGCTGCAAAGCATGTTGGGAACTCAGAAGGAATATAGATATTGAATGATATATTATTCACAAGTTCATAAGAAATTCAAGAATAAGCTGGATTGCAATCCACAAACATTGAACCCCAGAGTCTATCAGTTTATCACTGCAGCAAAGCATGCTGGGAACTCAGAAAGAATGCAGTAATTGAATGATTTATCATTCATTCAGGAATTCATAACAAGTTCAAGCATGAGAAATGATAGAGAGGATCTTCAGCTTCAAAATCTACCACTCAACCACTGATCAAACCATATCTGAGGATTTCTAGTTGCTTGTTCTAATGCTTATTTTCATATTGCACGATGTCATATTTTATTAATACCTATTAAAATCTGAAAATAGTTTCGTTAGCTATTTGGGGAGATAAAATTAAACTTCAAAGAACATTTTTGCACATGATAAATTAGAGTTGCCTTAGTAACCGCATATAGAGAATAATATAAACAAAAACACCACTTAAATAGGCATTGAAGTATTGACTTTTCTTTGTAGAAATACATTAGTTAAGTCTCTTCTGAAGTAGAATATGTGAAGGCTGTTTTAATTTGCAATGTTTATTTAAATGCATACAGGTATCCTGTAGATTGATTCATATGTTTATTGCTATGATGTAGTTACATGTATTAAATGTTTTCCAACATTATGATTGGAATTACATGATCTCCATTTCTTAACTTATATTACTTACTAGTGTGACATAACTTGTATTTATTACAGAAATAATAAGAAGAAAAAATAAAGAAGAACAGAAAGAAGAAGGACAAGGGGAAAGAAGGAGATAAAGAAGTTAAAGAAGATGAAAACAAAAAAGTTGAAGAAAAAGAAACAGAAGATAAAAAAATGGAAAAAAAAGAAAAACAAAATAATAGTAATAATAATAATAATAATAATAATAATAATAATAATAATAATAATAATAATAATAATAATAATAATAATAATAATAATAATAATAATAATAATAATAATAATAATAATAATAATAATAATAATAATAATAATAATAATAATAATAATAAGAAGAAGAAGAAGAAGAAGAAGAAGAAGAAGAAAAAGAAGATGAAGAAGAAGAAGAAGAAAAAAGAATAAAAAGTAAAATAATAATAAAAAAAAGAGAATAAGATAAATAATAATAACAGTAATAATAATAATAAGAAGAAGAAGAAGAAAAAGAATAAGAATAAGAATAAGAATAATAATAATAAGAAGAAGAAGAAGAAGAAGAAAAAGAAGAAGAAGAAGACGACGAAGAAGAAGAAAAAGAAGAAGAAAGAAGAAAAAGTAAAATAATAATAAAAAAAAGAGAATAAGATAAATAATAATAACAGTAATAATAATAATACTACTAATAATAATAATCACATTCATATCGGCTTTTTCAAACCAAATTGTGCAAACGCTTTTTGCGAGTGTTAAATAATAAATGAATACCCTCTGACCCATACGAGATATAGAATTTATGCAGCAATAAAAGGAATTTATTGCTGCATAAATTCTATATCTCGTATGGGTCAGAGGGTATTCATTTATTATTTAACACTCGCAAAAAGCGTTTGCACACTTTGGTTTGAAAAAGCCGATATGAATGTGATTACAATTGTATACAGACGCTATAAAAAAATAAATGCTGAATAATAATAATAATAATAATAATAATAATAATAATAATAATAATAATAATAATAATAATAATAAAATAATAAAAAGAAGAATAAGAAGAGTAATCAAAAGAATAAGAATAATAAAAATAAAAATAAAAAAGAAGAAAAAGAAGAATATGACTAAGAAGAATAAAAAGTAGAAAAAAAAAGAACAGGAAGAAGAAAAAGAAAGTCAAAAATAACATTTATATACTAGAGCAATAAGATTATAAGCATTTAGTTTTTGAATAGAATAGGTCAAAAGATTTTTTTCAAAAACTAAAAAGTAAAAGCAAATTAAATTGATGTAATTTAAAACAATTCTTTATGCACTTTTTCACATCTTTTAACAATCATTTGGGTTACATTTTCAACCCATATTTTACCAAATAAAGCTTTACTTTTCATTATATTTTCCCAATTTTAATGTAAGTTTGATAATAAACTATTCTTAAAAATAATATTTTCATTTTGTAAATATAAAAAGAAAAGTCATAAAATAAAATATTATATCTTGTGTGAAAAATCGAGAATATTCATTTACAATTTACCTTTAAAGCGCATGTGCATTGGCTTAATCGCTAATATCACGATTACATAAAAAACAGCCCTATATAAAATAATATCTCAAAATAAAATACATAATCCAAAAAATAGCTTTTCATTATTTTATTCATGATAATGAAAAGTGGTTTTAGAATGAAATAAAATTTATTTGAAATCTACTTCTGACACTAAAATGGATTTTTGTAAAAAATGCTTGAATCAATGAAATTATAAATTTAAAATATTATTTATAATTATTTAAAAAAACGGTAAAAGTAACAACATATTTTAGAATACTGAAGACGCTTTATAAATCAAAATATTTTGTAATTTTGTCAAAGCACAGAAGTTTGTGAAAAGATAAAATAATCACCATTTTGTTTTGTTGGTAATTAAACTTAGTTCATTGACGCGGTTCTAAATCAGAAATCAACATTATTAAATTAAGTTTAAATACCAACAAAGCGAAAAGATAGGTTCGTATCATTCTATCTTTTCATAGTTGATTCACATTTACACAATTCATTGAAGACACAATTTCTTTCATTTGATTTACATATCATTAAGTTATGATTATATATTTATTGAAATAGATGTTTTATCTATTCCATGGTAAGACACATGGTCTTCCATATGGCAGAGAGTTTATTAACAAACACTGTGAGACTGAAGAATAAAAAGTAGCTTTATAATTTTTTAAAGAGATTATAAAAAAAAATGTTTTAGAGTTAATCTTTATTGGAAATAATAATGTACTAGTTTTCATTATAATTAAAATATAAAGTGTTTAAATTGAAGAAAAATTAAATAATATTTTATAATATAGACTATATGTTATAGAGCTTGCAAAAGACCCAGAAAAAGACTACATGTGAGATGGATGGATGAAACATGGAAGTGTGCAGGGATGGTGTGGAGAAGAGAAGCTAAAGATTGGAGAAGATGGAATGAATTTGGAGAGATTTTCACCCTGCAGTAGATTGCTAATTGTTGACGATGATGTTGATGAATATAGACTAAAACAATATAGACTTTTTCTTATCAGAAATTTAGAATTAAAAAAATATAATTAAAAGAAGATATGTTGGTACAAGTGTTTACTTCAAAAACGACATGATTAAAGTAGATTTAAAAAAAATAGATTTTAAAAGTAAAGTTTAATTAAAACATCAACATTTTAATTTAAATTAAAAAAGTAGTAATATTTACTAAAGCAATAAACCTCAAGAGTGTGTGCTTGAAAATGCAAAGGTAGGGACCTCTACATGTCTTAACCACAAGCTTATGCTTTGGAAGAAAGAAGTAAAAATGAATAAAAAGATTAAGATTTATTTTAATTTTAAGATTGTATTGTATTTTTTCTTTTTGAGACAATAGTATATAAAAACAAACAAGATATAATTAGATAGATAATGTAGCTTATTCTAAGCTAGAAATTTACTCAATTAAGTAATCAAAATATTGTTTTTTGTAATTTAATGTGATTAAGGTATCCAAAATTATGCAAAACAGAGGTCACCAAAGTATAAAAACAGATGCCAATCAGATACATAACATAGATTTTCTCTATACATTCACTTTTAATTCTTAATTCATTATTCTGAACTCTTAAATATTAGCTTTACTTTATAATAGTACTTTGAACCTGTTTATGTTTTGTGATTAAGGGAAAAGTAACTGACCATCAGAAGACTACTTTAAACCCATCATTTGTAACTAGATATGCTATTTTAAAGACGTTCCAAACTTATAATACAGCTAAGAAAATGATGACAAACCAGAAAATATTTACATGCATTAAATAAAGTTATAAGCTCAAGGTGGAAAATTCCATCTCCTCAAGGAACTTTATGTGTTACATTTTATCTTTGCCTTGGAAAAGAAAAAATAAAATAGAAAAGTATTTAAATCCATGTGCATTTTCTCAATAGGTCAGCAATAATTATGAAGCTTTACAATAAAATATAAAAGAACTTTGGCTCAGAAATATTCCACTATTGTTACATATATAAACATAAGTGCTAAGAATTTTTTTTAAAAAAAACTGTTTATAATTTAGACGTATAACAAGAATGTTATTCATCTTTTTTATGGTGACTTCTGAATAGATATTACTTCTGTAGTTAACTGTATCCTATTATATTTAAACTATTACATTTATATTACATTCCATCTTTATTGTTAAAAGGAGGTTGCCTTGACAACAGTTTGAGATTGTTGATTTCTATCTATATTGGGATTGTCTAAGTGGTGACTGGTTTCTAATGCTTAATTTTTTTTCTCATGTGTCATAGCATCAGCCGGGAAGCGAACCCGCTAGCCCGGGACAACTGCTTGTAAAGCAGCTGTCACTGACCTCTCGATCACCGATGCTTGACAATGCTTAATTAAACTATATATGTATTGTAAATTAATTAATTGATTGATGAGAGAGAAAGTGAATGATTTCCTTGGTTTCTTCTTTTAATCAGAGTTAAAAAAAGTGACTTAAAGTTGCCATTTAATTTACATAAAATGTTAACTTTTTATAATTTCGGTTAAAAAATACAGAAAAAAATTCACGCCATCTTTTTTTTATAGAATTAGTTTGGTTTCATTTGATATATATACTTAAAAAATGTCTTTTTAGAAATGTATAGATGAGTAAAAACAATTTAAAAGTTTAAATTAAACCAAGAAAATAAAGTTTCTTATAATATTTAAAGTTAGAAATAAAGATCATGTGATGTAATATTTAAAGTTATATAATATTTAAATTTACATAAATTGAGGCAATATACATAACCGCAAATACACTTGGTGTGTGTTCATATGGAAAACATTTTAATGTACATGAAATGGTCTAGCAATAGAATAAATGATTCTATAAAAAAAGAAATCATACACTGCAATTTTAATTTAAACACATAAATTGAGTATTATTTTAAAATAGGTTGTCATGTATGCAATTTGACATGTTGTATTATATGAATACTATTATTTATATCATTAGTTCATAGAGTTAAGTATATGTTACATCTATGATATTATGACATGTGAAGTACTGGTATTGTATATCTGAGATTGGAATACAAATATGACCATGTTATTGAATTAAGTTAGTTTATTGTTTAAAAAAAGAAATCAAACCCCCACCAAAGGCAACCTCATTGAAGTAGTATTATTAGGAATAGTAAATAAACTGAGTTTGGTATAAGTTTACCAAAATTTACCCTGGAGGCATTCTTTATAATCTAAATTTTATTATATATATATATATAATAGAAAGTCAGATGTCACATGACTTATATATATATAGCTTGCATTTACAAATATGTAAAATTGAGAGCATGCTAATAAGCTCTAATTAAGCTTTTTTTAATTTTATTTATGATAAATGCTACTACAAGAGAAAACATTCAAATCATTTTTATCTAAGATTGTCCCCATACACAGACCTGTTTCGAGCTGTGGCTCTCTTCAGTGAGGAGGTAGGACTATTAGATAAATGTTTACTTTGATTTGGTTTTTTGAATCTGGTATCCTAGATCCTCACTGAAGAGAGCCATAGCTCAAAAACAGTCTGGGGATGGGGACAATCCTAGATAAAGATGATTTCAAGCATTACATTAAAAATACCAGGACAAACCCAGCACTTTATCTAATGTATAACTATTAAGTAAAAAAATTAAAATTTTCAGACATCTATATGTCTTTCAATCAAGTTATCTAACTTAAATAGCTATATGGGACTGAACTAAGTTTAGATATATCATATATTAATAACTTTAGCAATATAATATTGCCAAAGCCTTAATAGCAACAAATAAAATGACAAAAAATCAAGTCAGATGTCACATGACCTAATTGAATAAGATTGTATTAATATATGGTGTATCTGAACTTAGTTCAGTCCCATATGGCTATTTAAATTAGTTAGCTAGATTGGAAGATATGGATGTCTGAAAATTTCAGAGTTTTTACTTAATAGTTATACATTAGATAAAGTGCTGGGCTTGTCCTAGTATTTTTAATCTAATGCTTGAATATCCTAGCACTTCACCGACAATGCCAGTAGCAAAAAGTGGTCTGGGTTTGGGGATATTCTCAAAGCTTGTTAAGAGCTTATTTTGTGAGCTCTATATATAACATTTGTAAATACAAGCTTATTAAATTAGTTTCATAGAGACAAACCATAATAGAAGGAAGGATCCCATATCACTACCAGGTTACTGATATGAACTTATCAATAAACTGATTGAAGATGAGGAATTACAATTTTGATGAAAATTAAATTAGTAAGCAAGTGTAAACATAAATGGCAACAAGTTATAATAATATTGGATGAATATTCTTAGAAGAGAAATAGGGAATGGATTAATGATATTAACTGTAATAATCAAAGACTGTTTATTTGCATCTAAACAAAATATTTATCTTTGTTATGATATTATTGTCTAACCTACATTAATTGCAAATAAATCTCTTAAAGGAATGGTTTAAAATTAAAGACTGGCATTTGTATTTATTCTATATTTGGTTCTCAATTATCACATACTAAATAGTAATATTGATATACTCTGAAATAGAATATTAAACAGGCAAAACTCACTATACGTATTGCCACACACAGCAAGCTAGACTAATCAATGGATGCCATAAGGTTTGTGCATAAAATCCCCATCTAGTGCCTACTCATCCAATATCCCCAGACTAGTTTCTGACTTATGGCCTTCGTCAGTGAGGAGCCTTGGATCTGATTACTCTAGCTTGCTGTGTGTGGCAACATGTATAGTGAGTTTTGCCTGTTTTAACAACAGTTATACACAAGCATAAGAAGTGGTGGTCATGTGATGTTTATTGGCTTAAATAGAATATTATGTGTCTTCTCTCAAATTTTGAATTCCAGGATTAATGGAAGTTCAAAATGGAAAAGGGAGATGAATACACAGGTAGATTTTTGACTTATGTTTGTGTAGTAAAACATCATCTCCCAGGAATGAGATCAGGGTGGACAGGAGTCTATATATTTAGAAATCCTAGATATGCTTTTTTGCATACTCAGACTACATATAAAGTCTATTGTCATGTAAGGAAAGGACCCATTCCATTATAATACATACTAAATGAAAATAAAGAAATGAGTAATGAAATATTCACATGCAGAAAATGATTACGTGACTAAAGATTTTATTTATTTGGTAAATAGAAGTTGATATATTCATTCAACTAATTTTCATAGATGAGACAATCCTAAAAATTTAAAAATAAAGCATACAGGTTTCATATGTAAATGAAGTCAGTAATATGCTAATGAGATAGATGGCTCTCTCTTGCTCTTGTTGGAAGAAACAGGAAAGGAAGAGAACTAAATGTCAAGTTAAAAAAAGAATTATACAAGGAATGACAATTATTTATTTTGATTTATTAAAAGTTATGAAAATATTCATTATATTTGGATATTCTTTTAATATGGAGAAGCAATTAGCACATCAGCTCTTATCCTAAGTTTGTTGTCCAGTGTTTTTCCTGACACCTATTAGAAGCTGCTAAGAAGGGAAGGAAACAGAATCTTGCAGATAAATTGCCAGGAAAGTTCTTTGTTTCAGATAAAATAAAGTATTAGCAATATGTATTATAACTATATTCAATGTTTGTGTGATAATAATTAAAAAAGAAAGATGTTCATACAAAGAAGAAAGATTTTCAAGTGAAAATAGTAAGATAGTTTAAAAGAGAGAATCTTTAATGTTTTATATTGTTTTTGAATATTCAAGAGGAAAATAAAAAGGTATATTGAACTATAAAAAATATGGACTAAAAACAGAAATTTGAGATAGTCAAATAAGACATTATATTTTGTTCATGTATGAATAAAAATAATAAAATTTTTAAATCTAAATTATTCATGGAGTAAACTATATTATAATTTGTTAAGAATAATATGAATGAAATGATTTCAATGAAAGTTGTATTGAAATAAATAATTTCTTTATCATATACAGGTGTGAAAAGTTGTAACAAACAGAGATATAAAAGATTTGAACTTCTGTCCTGATATCCAATTTGAGAAATATCCAAGAGGGAACTTATAAATAATATTCTATTGATCAATTTTTTATTAATAATTTTATTATTATGTATTAATTTGTCTGACTGTTATTTTATGAATATACTAAAGCAAGTTCTGGATATAATGCTTTCTATTTTCTAAAAAATATATGAGTTAATTATATATAATTAGGATACTGTCATACTACCTTTTGTTTTATATAACACATGCTAATAATTATACAGAATTAATTCCAGACATATGACTTGCAGAAAGAAAGCCCCCAATAACTCTGAGAATATGCTCCTTGATGTGTGAAGTTTGGAATATACACTTGTAGAAGCAAATAATTGTTAGTACCTGTATTGTGGTAATTTATATATATCAAATCCCAAATTCTATTCTTCAATTTTATCACTATATAATTGTTGATTATTTATTTAACAGATTTTTCTAAAGCTTTCATTTGCTTTTTATTTTTGCTTATTCACATCATAGTTGGATGTTCTACACATAGTTATCTTTGCAATATATATATACTAAAAGAAAATATGCCTATGTGTTTGAAAAGGAAGGTTTTTAACAAATGTGTTTTACCAGTTCTTACTTATAGATCTGAGACTTGGATGCTTAATAGAAGAGCAATACAGAGGCTTCAGAACACTCAAAGAAATATGGAGAGATGTATGTTGGGAATAACAAGAAGAGATCGAAAATGCAATGTATGGGTAAGAGAACAAAAAGGTGTTACTGACCTCATTGAAAAAATTAAAAGATTAAAGTGGAGTTGGGCTGGACATATTGCTAGAAGAGATAATAATAGATGAACAATTGAAATTTTAAACTGGATTCCAAGAGATTGTAAAAGACCCAGAAAGAGACCACATGTGAGATGGATGGATGAAATAAGAAAGTGTGCAGGGGTGATGTGGAGAAGAGAAGCTAAAGATTGGAGCAGATAGATTAAACTTGGAGAGACCTTCATCATGCAGTGGATTGATAATGGTTGATAATGATGATATATTTATATATATATATATATATATATATATATATATATATATAAATCAAATATCTGTATTAAAAGTTATTATAAAAATATAATTCCTTCATATATATATAGTTTTGTAAAAATAAAGAATTAGAAAAAAAGATTTAACAAAAGAAAGCTCTCTTTTTTATAATGTACAAATAAATGTGACAAATAAATCTTAGTAAAAATCAAAAATAAAAAAATTAATTAATTAATTTGAAATGCTAGTAAGATTTTTGATTGATAATAAAATCAAAACCAATAATTGTAATATTTAAAAACTATGTAAACTATCTCATAAAAGTGATAGTAGATTAAACTAAGAAAAAGATTAGGTAATGTGCAATGTAAAAGTAATTAAAACAGACTTAAGTTATGATCTAATAATGATAAGGAATTAAAACAATGAGAGAGAAAGAGTATAAAAGGTCATAGCTGTTATTATTATTCAGTTCCAGCCCTCATTTTATAATTGTTTCATTACATTATTCATTGCTCCAGAGATTCAGAAATCTAAGGACAAAATAGAAACATTCATTACTGCTTTGGAAAATATTATTGCAGAAGCTGCAGACCTAGCAACATGTATTGCTAATACTGTGTTAGAAGTGTTCAACTAGGCTTCAGGCCCTGAAGACCTTCACTAAAAATCAATTGTTAACATCTTTCTCTCCTCTTATTAAGCCAAGAAAAGACCTGAAACCATCCATGGAAACCAAAAAGCCAATGGTTGGGAAGTAACTCTGATGCAAACCAAAAACAAAGGAAATGTGTCATCTCAATCTCACAAAAGTCTAGGTAAATATATTTTCCATAATAATGGTCTATAGACCCTTGATATTTTTTTAAAAATAAAATGAACTCTAGTAAAAAACTATTTAAAAATTATCATGATTAATCATTTATAGTTATGTAAAATCTTAGATTGTTATATTATATTTTATGTCTGTGCTTAAATAAATACTAAAGTTTGCTTAAATTATTTGATCTATTCTCTCTCTCTCTCATCACTGCATCACCAGTTATTTAAAGATATAAATGTCTATCTGTGTGTTAATTAATGTTCTGGACCTATTGATTAAGAGTATGAGCTAGCTTAGGATATTTCAAATGCTGGATTGTGTGCCTGTTGTCTGAAGCATGCTGGCTATATAGCATATGTATGACTAAACCTGAGTTTGATTTTCAAAACAAATAAAATTTCTTTGAATGACAGGTTTTGTCCCAGCAGTCAAGGTGGGCCTTGGTCAAAAATGGTGGTCATGTTATGCTTTGTGCAGGCCAATCTGAGCACAGCTATCATTGATGGCTATTCTATCAATGGTATCTGCTTCTCTGTTTGAAGGGCTGGTCTGTCACCACAGTCACAAAGTTGCCAAAAGTTAGTTACAAGATTTTAAAAGATTCAATAAATGTGCAACTTCAACAAATCTGATTTAATATATATATATATACATACCTAGGTCTCATTTTATGCTGTAGATAGGTTCCTCAGAAAATGCACACAAAAGAAATTGCACAAAAATAGACTTAACTTACCTTGAAAAATGGGGGATACATACTGTAATTTCCCAAAAATCGCATAAAAGCAAAGCAACAATGTACTCATAAAAAAAAAATAAGAAAATAAAATATGACTAATAAAAAATTTCAAATTTGAAAAAAATTGATAGCAGAAAACTTTTTTTATTAACTACAGTATTTAATTTTATTTAAAACAATATATTTTTATGCGTAATTTATATTTTTTTCATTCATGTATGGTATTTTAATCATTATCACTATTTGAGACATCAGATTCATCATGATGTGATGTACTGTAGCTTCTCCTTAAATGAAGTCAAGAGGAAATATAACTAAAACATTTTCCAATCACTGTTGATCATTCCCATATTGCTAAGCGATCTAAAATTGAAATTTTTGTTTCCAAAGAAATTAATTTTCTTGGGTGTTTTTTCCTCTTCATTAGGGTAAACTAAAAGTTTAAAATAAAAACAAAAACTTAGACTTATGATAATAAAAATGCATTGACTATTCACTGTTGGGAAAAATTTAATTAAAACTAACAATTAAAAATTAAATTATTTTTGTCTTTAATTTTCAATTCCGTTTTAAAATTAAATTTCATCGTTTCACATCACATTAATTTCAGATCACATTATATAATTTTTAAATTGTTAATTACAATTAAAAATCAGATTTTAATTGTCAAATTTAATTGTCCCACCACTCACTCACCTTTTAAAAATAAACTTGCAGACACTAAATGATTAATTGATTATGTACTCTTTTTTAAAAAGCAAAAATAGAACGTGATTTAAAAATGCAAAAATAACAACATACATAGTATAGGCATCTATAACATTTGAACAGATTTACATTATAGTCTTGTAAAATTTATTACTTGCAGACACTCAATGATTAATTAATTATGAACTCTTTTTTAAAAAAGCAAAAATAGAACATGGTTTAAAATACAAAAACAACATCATACATAGTATAGGCATCTATAACGTTTGAACAGATTTACATTATAATCTTGTAAAATTTAATGTGTGTATATAAAATAGGGAAATCCTGATTTTAAGAGAATTATGAAGGTCTTTAAAATCTATTACAGTACTATTATAAAGCGCTGAAAATATTGAAATTATTAGATGGAAGTCGAACTCCGATAATGTGCTATTACTTTAAATATGACATGAGTGTGTGAAATTTATAATATTTAAAACAATAGCACATTATCAGAGCTCGACTTCTGATCTAATAATTTTTATCGCATAAAAGAAAACCACATACAAAGATATTAAGAAAAAACATGAATCACATAACTTCAAAATTGCATTAAATAAAACTGCATAAAATGAGACCCGGGTATATGTATGTATATATATATGCATCAGCTATAAAGTTAATGCCAGCTGAATAAATGAATTATTTTTATGGGAGGTCCACAACAGAGAAGATTGTGGTCTTGAGGCACTAAAAGCTTGGGAATTTATTTAATAGCAAATAGTATTCAATCATATAATTAGATTTATAGATTAAGCTGTGATTATAAGATTAATATTTTAAAGTTAATCAGAATAAAACTTTGTCATTCTGCTAGAAGTTTGATTGATATTATTTATTCTTTATTTGTCTTTCCCCACGTGTTTGTGAAATATAAACTGAATGATAATTTAAAGATGACTATTAAAGAGATATCATTGCTGGTTATTTAAATTTTATAAGATTAAGCCATAGATATTAATAATACTTTCAATGAATATGTTTAATAAATAATTACTAATGAAAGTATAATTGTTATGGGAAAGATATAATTTATTGTATTGCCAATTAAATGATTAAAATTTTGTAAACAAGTTGTTTTTTTTTTATTATTTATTTAAATAATGTGCGGTTTGAATTATGTTATGTGAAAATTGTCTAGCCTATATATTAATTCTGTGGTCCATTTTTTCCAGAAGATCTCATTTTCTATATGATTTATCCAGGTATTATAGATAGATGATGAAGTATTGGTCAATTTTAATTATTACATATTGAAAGGAAAAAAATTGTGATTATGTTAATGCAGAAATAAGAAATGCTCCTGACATATTTCCTGATAAGTATCAGGTGGCACTGTATAATCTTCACTGATTTTTGCCATATAAATGCTATGTTCTTCGCCTGACAACAGATTAACTAGGCAACAGAGTGTTACAATATGATCAAATGATAATACCGGATTGTAGTTAGTCTTCATTTAAATACTACTTGTAATCCTTTAATTATCCTTAAGCTTAATAATAGCTTACCTTTTGCATTTTGTAATTTTATTCTAAATTTTCTTATTTATTAGAAGTCTTTTATTGGTAAGAGACAAAAAATAAAAATATGAAGAAAATATTGCATATAATCTTAAAGACTTTAGGTTTGTTTAACAGTTGTTGGTTTATGGCTTAGTAAGGTGATAATAAATATACAGGCAGTTGTACAAATCTAGAATTGTTTATATAATTTAGAAGAGTAAACAACATTAAGTTTATATATTTGTAAGACTTACATTAGTTTGGTTAAAAGGTAACAAAATCTATTATTACTATTCATACTTACATAGATTTATTGCTTAAATTATTGTCTTTCCTATCTATCTATCTATCTATCTATCTATCTATCTATCTATCTATCTATCTATCTATCTATCTATCTATCTATCTATCTATCTATCTATCTATCTATCTATCTATCTATCTATCTATCTATCTATCTATCTATCTATCTATCTATCTATCCATCCATCCATCCATCCATCCATCCATCCATCCATCCATCCATCCATCCATCCATCCATCCATCCATCCATCCATCTATCTATCTATCTATCTATCTATCTATCTATCTATCTATCTATCTATCTATCTATCTATCTATCTATCTATCTATCTATCTATCTATCTATCTATCTAAATGTTTGTCTATGTACGCCTATCTATCTATTTATCTATCTATATATTTGTCTGTCTATGTATCTTATCTATTTATTTATTTTCCTGTGTCTATGAGTCTATATGTTTATAAATGTTTCCCCAATCAATTTCTTTATATATCTATCTACTTACTTATTTATATACCTATTTACCTACTTTGTCAGTACATCCATAAATCTATTTATTATTTTCTAAAAATCTATCAATCAATTAATCAAATGATTATCTATTCAATTATTTATTTAAACTAATTCAGGCAATATAAACTCATTAGCCAAATCACTCAAAAACATAATACAATTTTACCATCTAGGTTTTTGATATAATTGAATTATAATATAAATAAACATAACCATGCGTCTGCTACAACTCGTCATACATATTATACATGTAAGAAAAACAATTAAAACATATATTAGTTAATACTTAATGCGAAAAAAGCTCAATATTTTTTTTTTATTCACAACATACTGTATGTACATACATATAGTTTTTTTTTTAAATAATATTTTTTTTTGAATTTAAAAATATTTTTGTCTTTATTGAATTTTATAGTAAAAACATTATTGTTATCATGACAATAAAAAACAATCAACTTAATATAATTGTAAATAATATTAATTTATTATTGGATTTTTTTTTTTTAAAAAAATTTATTTTGTAATTTAATAATCAATGTTATATATATAAGTTTTTTAAAAAAAATTCTAGACCTTTTAATAAACTGTAATTATATAATAATTTTTTTTTTTTTTAGAAATGTACTAAGATATTCATCCTATATATATAAAATCCCTAAATGTCCATAACACTGTCACTTGGATATTCAAATTGGTCGAGTGGTTAGCACAGCCGCCTTACAAGCAGTTGCCCCAGGTTTGCGGGTTCGCTTCCTGGCTGATGCTTTGACGCATAAAAAAAAATATTTGTTCATAAACCGTAATCATTTATTTACAAAGGATTTTATGCAAAGGATGTAATTTGATCTGACCCAACTGATAAGTTCTGCATGTAATATGAATATTGGGAATCATGTATATTTTTTATGTTTGTGTGGTTATGTGTATTGGTTATTTGAGATGGAGTGAATGATGAACAGATTGAAAAATCATGAGTTCAAACCCCTCTAATTACATAAAAGGTATTTAGTGATAGATATAATCTTTCATTCTATGTTCTTCCAAATGTAAACTGATTGATTAATAATTCTAAAAACACTATTCTTAAAATACAAATAAGGAAAATTCTATTATATATAGAGCTGGAAAATAAGACTACAAAAAATCCCTGCAATTTTAGGTTTGCTTTTAGCACAGATCACATAAAAATATAAAACGAAGAAAGACATTATAAAAATAAAAAAAATAAAGAGGCAATTTTTAAAACCAATTTAAAGATTGTATAATGAATAGACAATCTGCTAATATAAATATACCCACTTCTTAGAAAATCATGCAATGACTGTTGTTTTTATTTACATTATGTCAGTTGGTAATGATTACAACATAATTCACAATCGGAACATTTTATGGCAATGCAAATGAGAGCAAAAATGTAAATAATATGCCAAAAGTACAGATAAGTACACCGTATGTCCCTAGGATTGCAAAACACTTAAGGAATATATATGCTAACATTTACAGAGTAAGCTTTTTATTGCATCCATCACTAAACAACTTATGAAACAACCCAAAAAGGCAATTACCAGTTAAGCATGCTCCTCAAATCATCTATAAAATCACATGCAGTACCCTATTCTCTAGTGCCTTATATTATTGTAAATCTCAAGCAAATAGATACATAAGAATTGTGCAGCATACCTCTTTTTACAACAGAGCCAAACAGAATAACAAATGTAAATCAATCTTCATTAATCATGAGCTCATTTTAGGCCACACTTTCGCTTCCACCAATGAGAGTACAGAGTTCTGAAAAAGATGATAGAAAAAGAAACTATAAAGAGGCTTGCACAATTGCAAAGGATCCACATTTTATCAATAGAAATGATTCATGCTTTCCATTGCTAAAAAATGGAATATTTAAATGCCACATTTATATATCAAGCCTCATTTACCTAGCAAAATATGTCCATATATATATATATATATATATATGTAATATAGGGTATATGAGCACAGACTTTCACATGACCCACCACTCTTCACTCTATCTAATAACACTGATACACTCTAGCACATATATGCTGAAAAGATAAATAATCACCAATAAACGTATTTCATGCTAAACCAGCAATCATCAGTTGGTCCAGATTATCATCTCCCACACATATATATTATAAGTGCTCAGATATATATATTAAGATAGACAATCTTCATACTTTAATGGACTGGCTCCAATCTACTACACACTCCAACTCCTCAACTGTCCATCCAATTGAAAATCTGATGATGGAATGCTCGAAGGCCACCCTAAGGCCGAGATTCTTGTCACACCCATGTTGACCCAAGGTCAATCTGAACCCCACATATACAGGACATAATCCATTAAATACATATGCAAGGATGGGCAGACATCTCTATAATGTAATAACTGGAACACAGGCTTAATATATACCATGTGTCTATATATGTAATATAGGGTATATGAGCACAGACTTTCACATGATCCACCACTCTCCACTCTATCTAATAACACCGATACACTCAAGCACATATATGCTGAAAAGATAAATAATCACCAATATATGTATTTCATGCTAAACCAGCAATCATCAGTTGGTCCAGATCATCATCTATATATATATAGGCATAGTTCTAAATGCTAAACTTTAAACAGCACCGTGATTCTGGCAATAATCTGCTGAAAGCATGCTTACTTCATTAGAAAACTTTTGAACTTCAAATTTACCTTTTCATAATATTCAATTATAATGAATTTATAAGAACAACATAATGTGCCAGTAGCCTAGCGGTTAGCATAGCTGCATTCCAAGCAGCTGACCCAGGTTTTTTTCCCGGTCAACACATTTGACATATGAAAAAAAAAGTATTAAATTCACCACTTCCTTTACTTTGATATAATATCTTATAAAAATGCATTGTATCCAATTTACTTTTATATTGTATATGTTGATTTGTATTAACTGGATTATTTTATTTGGGTTTGATTACATTTATATCAGTTTTATTATATTTTATGTTGTTTTTTAGTTTCTTTTTATTATTTTATTAATTTTATTGTTTACATTTTATGGTATTATTTATATAGTTATGCATTTTATTTTATTTTTATTATATCATAACTCTGAAGAAGACTGTAGGACAGTCAAAACATAAGATAGTGTATATATATATACATACAATAAAAGGTTTTTGCTAAAAAGTGTTTAAAGTAGAGTGGATAAATTGCATTTATATAATCATCAGTACTTCTGTTTCAAGAGTTTACCTTGATAATGGTAGGTGCTAGTTTGTTGAAATATCAGTATATTATAAAAAATAATACACGGTTTTACCCAAAAAGACATTTATCTACATCATACAACTGTGAAAACATTAAATAGTGTATATATATATATTTATTGTCTACTATTGTTATAATTTAAACTTTATATATATATATATAGTATAATAAATGAGAAAGTTGTATGGATGTATAATTTAATAAAGAATAGAAATAAAGATATTATATACATGTAAGCAAAAATAACTTAGCTTTTGATGTTTCATGTTAACATCTTGAGGCTAAACAAGTTTTCTCTATTAATCCATATAATGGTCTTTGTTTTGGGTTTTAGTGGGTCCAGTAAAAAAGTAACTGGTACTCTCTCCAAGTTATCTCTAGTATCACCACTGAATCAATGCTTGTATTATGCAGCAATATGTTAGCTATTCATCACAAACACAATGCTTGTATTACACAGAAATATAAGTTAGTTATTCATCACAAACATTTTAAGGTACTAATGTGTCCTTAACATGAGTTACTATAAGAAATATGTCAATAGTTTTTTTTATGTTATAGACTATCTTCAGTTTTCTCACTGCTATGATGAAATCTAAAAAAACATCTGAAACTTTCATGCAATTCATGGTTTTACTGCCAAACACAGTTTAAAATATTTCAAACATTTCAAAAGCAATTTTGCCCAATTAAAACAGAATTTAATGTTCATGCATTGTTCCATGATGGTTTAAGGTAAAAACCATGGCATATGTAGTAATTAAGATTTTTAGCACCTTATCATATTTGTGACAGTATAATAGTATATGTATCAGTTTAAAGATCACACTGCAAGAAGCATGAAAAAAATAATCACCAGCAAACTATTACTAAGCAACCATATATTTAATAGATGCAAAACAAAGGGAGTAAATCACTTTTCCTCAGGTATGACTTAAAAGCATTCTAAATGTGGAACAAAGAAATCAAGAATACAATGAATCTTCCTATTCTTGGTTGCTCTGATGTTCATAAGCATAACATTGCCAACATTGTTGGTAATTCTGAGTGAAATTAATTAATCAACTAGATGGAATGTGGCATTTAAGAGTTATTAAACTTACAATTAATAATACAAGGCTGCAGACAGCATCTCAATTTTAACATCTTGATTGTAATAATTAAACAAGATTTAGTAATTAAAGTTTAAATTAAACAAAGATCAATGTGTATGTGTATATATATATATATAATTATTCAAAACAATACAATAATTAATACAGTAAAACAATATTTTAAAAAAACAAATATATACCAATTTAATAGAAGTACTTTCAACTATCTATGTAGTCGTTGTCAACTAGATTCAAATTGTATTAGAAAAAACCGTTACAAATGTAAACAAAAAGTAATACATCATACATCACTTTTCCCACAATTCATTAATTTTTATATTGGTGGGAAAATTGATGTATGACATATTACTTTTTGTTTACATTTGTAACGGTTTTTTCTAATACAATTTGAATCTAGTTGACAACGACTACATAGATAGTTGAAAGTACTTCTATTAAATTGGTATATATTTGTTTTTTTTAAAATATTGTTTTACTGTATTAATTATTGTATTGTTTTGAATAATTATATATATTTTATTATAATTGGAATACAGACATTGATTAATAATTTACATATATATATATATATATATTGTAACCTAGTGTTATTGACACTTGGTTTATTTGGCATTGTTTCCACAGGAAAACAATGCTATCCTTTTTTAGAAAATAAAAAGATAAAATAATAATAATATTAAGTGATTAATAAAGTATACTATTTACTCACTTTAACGTGTTTTAAGCAAATAACTAATAAATTTAGTAATGTGATGTCATTTTGAAGAAGAGCATGAATAATTTAATTAAAATATTAACAATAAGAGCAATTTAACATAGTATAAAAGCACATATCATAAACAGTAATTGATTTTGGATGGGTAGAGGGGGAGAGTAGATGAGTATCTTATCATAACGCACAATAACTTCTGGTAATTTTTAAATTAATTTAGATAATAATGTATACAGAATTATACATCACTAATAAACATTATTGATTAAATATATTTCTTATTTTTCATTATTTGTCAAATTACTTTGTAATCCATTTAAATCATACGGAAAAATATAACTGTAATAAGTTTTTTTTTCCTTTCTTTTGTTTATGTTATAATTAAATGATTATTTTTCTGTAAGAGGTAACTAAAAGAAGACCGCCAAATTTTGAAGAAAGTTTAGTCTGACATTAGTTTTACAAGGAGGAAGCAGTACTGAAATTCGGTAACAAATTTTTTATTATTTTTTTATTGCAGAAATAAATATAAGTCAAGTAAATTTTTAATAATATCATGCGTGGCTAATCCTATTTGATAAGATATTCTGTTTTCTATTGCCATCTACCTATTTTAAAGCTTTTTATATGCAAAATTATACTATCTTATGCTAAAGTTCAAAATGACCGTATTAACTACAGCAATCACGGAAAGTGTCATTATATTTAAAATAAGTAATATAAGTAATTTCCAGGAAATAATCAATTATTTGTTAACTTTACCTTATTTAATTATCTTTTCATGGTATAAAAGAAAAATTATAATTAAAAGACATATTATAAAAGCCAAGGAAAGTTAACTAGAAAATTTCGCGCTCTTTCTAAAGGACATTGTCTGCTTTGAAAATAATGTAAGCTCCCCACATTAAAATATGTTTTATTCACTGAAAATTATCTAAAAATAATATTAATGATCAAGGATATTTACTTATGCACCTGTATATTTTTTAAAAAGAAAATATAAATTTTCTCAAGGCAAATATCAGAAAATTTGTATGTGTGCATTTTATGGAGAACTCCTTATTAAAGACAAATTATAATTCCTAGAGTAAGAATAAAAAACTACAAACATTAGTGACTTAATTATAACCATAATATAATATGTTATATTATACATCAATTTGAGTCGTTAAAACTTCATATCCACGTAAGTCAGCTGCAGTCCTTATAATAATATTATTTTGGAAAATTCGCGCATTAGTTTTATTCATAAGCCAGCTAGCTAAAAATGATACGTATCGCCAATAGTAAAAAGAAAAGAATTGTATATGTGATCGTCTATTGTCAAATATTCGTCATGTTAAAATAGGTATTGTTTTCTTGGATCCCAAAATTATAGCAGTTAATTCAAGGAAGAGTTAACATCCAACACTGATATGTTTTCTTTGCCTAATTTATTAATTGCACCAGAATGGAGGCAACTTTTTTATAAATGAAATAATAAAATGTGTTTCTTATTTTAAATTTGCTTCGTGAACTACGAATGGATCAAGTTCTTCATCGGGATAAATTGCCCAATGGAAAACATTTTTCTAGTGAGATAATAAGCACTTGTTAAGTAATGATTTTTTTTTTACTAATTTGTAAAATTATGTGTATTTTTTTTTATATCTACAGGTTAAAGGCTGTATAGTCAAGTAATATTTAAATGACCTTGTAATCATAAAGGTATGTTTTCCTGTAATTATTCTAGGTTAAATTTATATTTGACATGGAAATTTTTTTTTTCTAAAATGTGTTTACTTATGATATGCAATTATGGGGATAAATTTATATGTTAGATGCGTAAAAGTAGAAAAATTTAGATACTTAATAGGTAAAATATCTAGTTAAAATTATCAGAAGTAATTAAAGAGAAGTGCTATACAGGATATTACTTATTTAAAGTTTGAAACAAATTTATACTATGTTAATTGCGGAACTTATTCCCAATTATTCTTTATTAACGCATTCACTTAATTTAGTTCAAGATACTATACTACCAATTACTTGTTGAATGTTTCTTTGGCAAAGGTAAAAATTATTATGATTTATTCTGTGTTATCCATTGATTTCAGACGTTGATCTAAGTATACCCCGGAACATAAATTTAGTATAATTAGTGTATTTGCTTGTCTTGCCCTGAGATAGCATCAGTATATGATTAATATTCGCATTAGTAATAATTGTAATGTCTTTATTTTGTGGGATGGAAAATGATCTCCCCAAAAGCTTTATTTTCCATGAGGGGAATAGATAAATCTAGTATTCGGGTATGTTTATAACCCAAGTGATCGCTTCTCAGAATTAGGACGATCAGTAATTTATATCGTATTTAGCGTATTTCATTCGTTAAAAATCCCAGGAGAGGATTATACTTGGTGTGTGTTCCTATTATGCCCAAGTAAGAGGCAAGGACCCACCAAACTATTTTAATGTAGTAGTTAATTCTACAGACCTTCAGTGTTATTCCATATTCCTCATGAGAAAATAGAGATAATTCCACCACGAAAGGTGTTGAATATTGTGTTTTATTTAGAAAGTTATGGCAAGATAACGGATATACTGGAGGTTAATTCCTCAAGATCCATTTAGTAAAAATAGCGTGCTAGTATATATGATCAATGTCTGGATTGTGCGGTGGAATAGTGCTGGTAATCCACACGTAAGTCAATGGAGAAAGTAAGTTTAAAATTGCGTGATTTAGAAATTTTTTATTTGCCAATGGAGGGTTCAAATACTAGGTTTAATTCAGGTTAATGATTAATTAGCACTCACAATATAACTTATACTGAGGAATACAATGTGTATAACAACTTCAGTTGTTATTAAGGTAAATATTAAAATAATAAGTGTAACTTCTGATAAATAACCCATAAATTATAATAAGTTATCTAAATAAAAACTATCATTTAATTAATGCTAACAAAAGCCTCTGCCAATGAAGCCATTATATCCGAGGCCTATATCCTCTTCTTCAAAATAGATATACTAAACACCCATCCTGAGGAGGCTTGGTTTGCCTTTGTTGGCATACTTCAATCTCTAATTTCACATTATACTAAAGGCAACAAAGGCCCTACCACCCTAATGAATGAACTTGACCAGATAAATAGAGAAATTAAGAATTGCTCTACTGATCCACTACATATAGATGAACTACTTTCACTCAAAGCAAAATACAGAGAAAAACAGATATCCATTGCTGAATACATTTCAGTCAAAAGAGCCCAGAATTTTCTTTTGGGCCAACACTGCTGGACCAGGGGCTACTTGAGATGGGCATTAGGAGCTCACAGAAAGAACATTACTCCAGCCTCACTTAACTTAGATGGTAGTCATATAATAGGCCACCAGATGATTACTCAAATCGCAATGCATTTTAAAAATCGCTTACAAAATGTCACAAATTCAACTAACAAAGACCAACTCAAGCCCTCTAACCTAGATAGCCACGACATAACTCCTGCAGACCTCAAAAACCGCCTCTATTCCTTAGCTGATAATGTACATCCTGGGATGCATGCCATCCCTAAATTCCTACTATTACACCTTGATCACTTCACAATTCCGATACTAATAAAAATGATTAACCATCTTTCAATGGAAAAAAAAGAAATCATGAATTTATATCCAGTAGCCCTGGTCCCTTTTTTAAAAAAGAACAAAGATCCTTCCATCATAAACAGCATTAGACCCATTTCCATGACCCCCATTCTAATTAAAGTTATTGAGGGGGTCATCAAAGAAAAAATTCAACACAAGATACTAGACAATATTTCACAGTACCAATTTGCCAGAAAGGGATCTTCTGCCCTCACAGCTATGGGGGAGGTAAAGACCCTACTTCATCACATCAGGAAAAATAGAATGTCAAGACCAATAGCAGTGCAGCTTGACATCTCTGAAGCATTCGATTCAATCAACATCGACATCCTCCTCTCAATCCTTAATAACCTGGACATTCCGTTTCAAATCATACGCATTATTGAGAACTTACTTTACAATCGACAGGTTCATATTACATTAAACGGTACATACACAAATGGTTTTCTACCCAACATTTCGCTGCCACAAGGATCACCTTTGAGTGCCTTGTTATTCATTTGCTACTTGACCACTCTTTTAAGGGAGATAGAAAACTCTCTCCCAGGAGTATACATTCCTCGACTCAGAAAATTCATTAAATTATTCGCTTATATGGATGACATCCTCGTCATACTCCCAGATCAAAAACATCTATCAACTCTATATTACATAATAGACAAATTCTCAAATGAATCACAGTTAAAATTCAATCCAGATAAATCAGCCTCATGGAAAATCTTAACAGAAAAGAAAATCAGCTCTAAATTTCTGGCCATGCCCCAGGCCTTCCTTGGTTTTCCTGTTTACATGTCTCAAACATCTATGTCCAAACATATCCAGAATTCTCTCCTGAACTCTACAATTCAACTAGTCCAAACACTCTCTAGGGTATTCCTTTCACTACAAGGGAAAGTATCACTTCTCAATATGAAAGTTATATCCAAAATTGCTTATTATCTTCCCATAATCACATTAACAAAATTATTTATAAGAAAGATCAATAGACAATGCTCCCAACTCCTCTGGAGAGGGAAAATAAATTCCATAAGTATGGCGGGGATGCAACTCCATCGTAAAGCGAATGGTATGTCATTGCATTCTATTCTATCCTTATACTATCAGAAATCCCATACCCTGATTTATAACTTGGTTTTAAAACATGGCAACTTCATTACTTCAGAAGTAATACACCCAACTGACAAACCACCTCAACCAATATCAGATAATCACCAATACCACTTTCAACTCCAAAATTTCTATATGGGATGCACATCTAATTTTGCACCCAATCATCAATAATATAAAACCGTCCTTAGGAATCAACAATCACAAAATCACCTCTTTATTTAAATTTCTTAAATTAGAACCCAAATTTCTTACCTTCTTAATTAAGGTAAATCAAAATGCCATGCATACTAATCACTTTTTACATTTCAAGAGATATCTAAATAATATTGATCCAATATGCCCGCTCTGCAAGACTCAAGAGGATACTTTTGACCATATTATTAAATCATGCCCTCGGCTGGTAGGCATTAGATTGCTAATATCGCAAAGTTCGAGCATTGACTTTTACAAAATTCTATCATTGAAAGACTCCTTACAAAGTAGACAATTTCCTTTCATTAGACTTTCATTGTTTTTAGTTCATACAATCTGGAGTGTCCGTTGCAAACTAATCTTAACCTTCCCACCTCCAAATCAAGATGTCATATTTATCGATCACCTTAATAAGTTGAAAAGTAAAGACCTTATCCTGTCTTCAAAATTCCTCTATAATGAGACATGGAATCTCTTTCAAATACCAAAAATCACCTAAGACATAAACAATCACACACAAAATTTGATACTAGCATTTCCATTAGAGATTCTCCAGGGGATTAAACTTTAGATCCATTTCAGATTCTCAATTAGGATGTTAGAACTTCTTACCAAAAAGATAATGTATTCACATATTCTTAGATAATCAATTATTTTTCATTAATAAAGTTATTTTTGAAACTAAAAATCGTTTGTACGCATTGCCTAGAATCAGATTATTTTTATTTTAAAACAAATAGTTAGTTAATAAAGTTAAGCAGCCGTTCATATAAGATACACTAAACGGATGAGTTGATGTATCGATAATAATATTTAATTTGTTATATTCAATTTGCATAGATGTAAAAAGAAGATGAAGAAGTAGTTCGAATCCAAGTCTAAAAGTATAGACGAATTAATGTTAGTTATATTTTGTTTTATCCATATGGGATCGAATAAATTGTATATGTTTGTTTATTATGTTAATCATAAAGGATAGTTTTGTTAAACTGTAATAATAAATTATAATCTTGTTAAAATTTAATAATAAATTATAGTCTTGTTACAAGTTGTTTTGAGTCATTTTTCTTGTGTGCTAAATAAAAGTGTATTTGCATAATACTTGCAATACTTTTCTTGAGTCCGAAATCATTTATGAAATCTTAAATTCAATACACCAGATAGACAATTGTAAGCAGATCAGAATATTTCAGTATATTTTAATTTAATAAGAATTATTGATGGAATTGAAACTTCAGACCAGAACATTTTATTTTATGTGTGTGTAAAATCATTTTATTCCCAAACTAGTAGGTTTTGGTTGCACATTGTTCCGTACACATTTAAGTGAAGTGTCTAAGTAATAAATCTTAGTTAAATTATTGTGTTGTCATGGATGATGGAAGGACACAAAAGTACCCTTGCCTTTTCATCATTCCGACTGAGATTCTGGATAAAATGGCTGTATTATTCAAAATTATGCGTTGATATTGAATATGGTTATCATCTCGTTAAATATTATAATAGTTGATATGTGGATGAAGACACCTGGAATTTAAATAAGGTAAATGTTTCCTATAGCCGACCAGAATGTCAGTCATATGCGACAACACAATACTGCCGAGCATTTTTCTTTAAAAATAACAGAGAACCATGAGATTAGTGTCATTATTATAAGTGCTCTTACATTAAGAATTGATCAATTATGATCAACATTACAAGCGTGGCATGGCTTAAGAGATTGAAACTTCTAATTGTATAATAATAAAATATTGAGAGCATATTGGCAAATTAATGAATGTTTTATTTTAGTCAGTAATATTAACAATGACATGAAATCATCATCATCATTGTCGAACAGTGCAAGTACTTACAGCTCAGAGAATGTGTTTTGGATAGAGAAAGAATGTTAGTTATTCTAAATTTTCTTTTTAAATTTATTTTATTAATGATAATTTTTTTTTCTATCTCTGTCTGAACTGCATATCGCTGTAGCTGAATTATTATAACTAACCAAACGTCGAGCTATATTAGGTAATATAGGGTTTGCTAACCCGTGCTAGACGGAAGCGTCTGAATTCTCTTTAATAGAATAGGCTTCCGGAATTGATTTAATAGATAGATTAGAAGTCGATCTATTTATTGGGTTAGAATATATATATATATATATATAAACAAAGGGAGTAAATTACCCCTCCCCAGGTGATGACTTAAAAGCACTCTAAATGTTGAACTAAGGAATCAAGAATAGAATAAATCCACCTATTCTTAGTTGCTCTGATACATTTGATTTTTGTTCAACATTTAGAGTGCTTTTAAGTCATAGCCTGAGAAAAAGTGATTTACTCCCGTTGTTTACATATAGATTGAGTTATGCTCAATTAAAAATTTTAATAGGTGCATAAAATATTGTTAAATACTCATCAAATTTTATTTAAATGAATAGAAAATTTAGATTTAATCAAGTTAATTTTTTGAAACGTGGACATGGAGAAGAATAAAAAAAATCAATTGAATGAATAACAAATCTAAATAAAAAAACAAGATTGGTTGGTGAAATTAGAAAAAGAAACTGGATTGAACATATAGTAAGAAGAAATTATAGTTTAATGATGGAGGCAGGGGTGGGTGGAAATAAGAAGAAAGAATGGAAATTTTCATTGTCATTGTTGATGGGAAGAGTTACAGGGAATTCGAAGAGCTGAACCATGAAGAGAATAAAGTGGAAAGCAAGGATAAATTGATGATGTGATTACTCTGTGGACCTGACCATGGGACACAATACTATTGATAGAATATATCTATAATATTATTTATGTAGAAAATTTTCATTTTTTTTAATGTTTAATATTTTTCTGCTCAATCTTACATCTCAAATATAAGGCTGCTGGTGTTGGAGGAGAAGTCTTTGGTAACGGTCTAAGATACATTTCATCTGATGAAGTCTCTTCAGCTAGTTTAAGTCTCATGCTTTTAAAATGCTGCATTTTTGATTTTTTATAATGATGAAGTTATACAATTTTCCCTTGTAAATGCACTTTTTAAATAATTACTTATCACAGAAATTGCTTTTCAATAATGCCACAACCCCTAGTTTACTGGGTTAAAAACTATTATATTTTTTTAAATCTTAGATGCAATCTTTAAATTTAATAAACTTAAATTTACTTACATTATTCTATTTACAAGCACACTACAATATCCAAGTTTTAAATCACTCTGCCCACTTTTTATTTATACACTCTTATATAATTATAAAATTTGTATTAACTATCAAATTTAAATTAAACTATTTTAATTTTTTATATTTGTTAATATGTTGAATATTAATACAATACAATAATTAGATATATGTAAAGTGTAACTTTAAAATTTTTATCCATTTAGGAGCACTTTTGAGTATCCTCACAGTCTTTGTCAACTAACACTTTGAAAGGCTAACCTTCCCACAATTTTTACTCTACATATAAATAATTACTGTATTTATAAATATTCAATCATAAAATTATGTATATTGATTTGAAAAAATACAGACATCGAATTATAATATTATTCCATATATATGTATATATTATATTTGTTGATTATGTTATAGCTCTGAAGAAGACAGTTTAACATGCAAAACTGTTAACTATTTGTGGAAGTATGGAATAATAAGGTATTATATTTGCATTGTATAAAGTGCATAGAAGTGTTTTAGTATTTTTTTAATCTGAAAAAGACTGTTGGATAGTTGAAACTATCAGCTATTTTTGAAAGTGTGGAATGATAAAATGTTGTATTTGCATTGTATAAAATGCATAGAGGAAGGTATTATTACTTTTCTCTGAAGAAGACTGATAGGCAATTGAAACTGTCAGCTGTGTTTGAAGTGCAGAATGATAAATTATTGTATTTATGTCAAACAATGTGCCTAGATGCATGTGTTAATATTTTCACAGGGTGACATTTACATTATTCTCCTGATGACACTTATTGAAATTAGTCAACATTTCATCTTACTATTAAACCATTATTTTATATTATAATTTAATAAATTGAATTTTGTTTGTTAGAAATGAAAAACAGGCAAAAAAATCATATTTAAACTTTTTAAATATTGAAGTAATAATAATTGGTTTGTTTTAACATTTCAAATATTGGCTAAATTAAAGATTTTCCTGTATGTTTATTTTATTAACTGTAAATGAGCATGCTTTCAGCTTCTGAAGCCATACTAATATCATTCTTAAGTGGCTAGGTAATTCTGTATGTTAATTTTGCTAACTATAACTGATCATGCCCTTGTTTGGTAAAGTCAGATTCATAAACCTCATGGATACCTGGGCACTTAGCTAATATTTAAATTTTTAAAGCAAACCAATTATAATTGGGGTAAAGAAAAGGATAATTTGAATATTAAAATAACATTGATGAAAAAGTATGTAATAACAACAAATACCACTTTTGTCATTCAATGGTGAGCAGAAAAGCAGATACGCAAGTATGCCTCCAGAAATTCAACAAAATCTTTGTTGACCGAAATTTATCTTTAAACAGCAAACAAATAAACGTGAAGCTCCAATAAATCTTTACATTTGTTGTAAAATTTAAAATTACATTTATAATATCTCAAAATGTTCTACTATAGAATTGGTAAAGGCATTAATGATAAGTCACAAGGTAGAGCCACTATAGTGGCTGTTGCTTTCTTTATTACCATTATACCAGAATTTGCTAAGTTTGGTTTTTTAAAATAAAGAATATACATCTAAAATAAATGTGTAATCATGTATAGTTTTGTATTTTTAATACTTTTTATAAAATTAAAAAAAAGATAATTATAAATCTTTAAAAATCATCTCTATTCGCCCAAATAAACTTTTCTGCTATTTTAAAAATCTTCTGGATGTAATTTGACAAATGCGTTTAAACCCAAAAAACAAGAACTATAACCAACAAGTGTGTACAGGCTGTACTAAATTACTCCAACCTTGTAATCTATTGAAGAATACTGACATCTTCAGATTTTTTTATTCAAAGGCTAAATTCTCCATATAGTAGCACCACCAGTGGCTTGCACTGGTAGTGCTACTATATGCAGAGTTTAGCCTTTGTGGAACAGATGTGTAAGCTTAAGAAATGGTGATCATGTGATGTTTAGTGATTTTTTTATTGTGAATGAATCAGTATTTAGCAAAGTATTACAGAAAGCCAAAAAGAGTTTAACACACACATAATGTGCACCAACTGATGGTCTCTCTCTGAGCTGCTTTCAGAACACTCTCTTCATCAATGCGTTGTTTTTAGTGCTATAGCTTAACTATTCATCTTGCACGTGTGGATCATGTGACAATGTTTTGTACCTTCATATAATATCTTTGCTCTCTCCCTGTCATCACAAAATTTTGCAAACCACCAGAATCATTTAAAATATTTTAGCAGCAGTTTTGCCCAATTTAAAACAAAATTTAATATTAGCAGATTGCTCTATCATGGGTTAAAACTACAGAACAGATTGTCACACTTCATATTGCAATTCATGATTTTTACTCTCTTATTACCTTGATGTTTTTATGGAGAATAGCTAAATCTTATTCTTATGAAATCCATTCATGGATTCCATGATGGACATCAGGATATTTAAAAAGAAAATCAGTCACCACTTACTTTTCCTCTGGAATACACCTTATTCCTAATAAAATGCTGGGTTTACTTCTTTGTTCCATTTTCACTCTTACTTTTATATCACTTAGAAATTGATATATAATTAACATATGAAACCTTGAGCATTATTGCACTTATTATTTAAGTAATACTTTGGATGCAGTTTGAAAATTATAATTGCAATTTGTAATGTTACATTTGACTACTTATTAATCTGCATTCAGACCAGGTTACATTTACCTGCTTATGGAGGTGTATTGAAACTTCTATCAATAATTTCAATCTCTGTGGTCAAGTTGCAATCTTCAGTGTATATATATATATATATATATATATATATATATATATATATATATATATATATATATATATATATATATATATATATATATATATATTGGACTAATAATAAAGGTGGAAATCCACCTTTATTGTTAAGAAGGAAGTTTCCTTGACAATAGTTTGGTATTGTTTCATCATCATCAACCATTATCAATTCACTGCAGGATGAAGGTCTCTCCAAGTTTAATCCATCTTCTCCGATCTTTAGCTTCTCTTCTCCATAACATCCCTGCACATTTTCTTATTTCATCCATCCATCTCACATGTGGTCTCTTTCTGGGTCTTTTACAATCTATTGGAATCCAGTTTAAAATTTCAATTGTCCATCTATTATCATCTCTTCTAGCAATATGTCCAGCCCAACTCCATTTCAATCTTTTAATTTTTTCAATAAGGTCAGTAACACCTGTTTGTTGTCTTACCCATACATTGCATTTTCGATCTTTTCTTGATACTCCCAACATACATCTCTCCATACTCCTTTGAGTGGTCTGAAGTCTCTGTATTGCTCTTCTATTAAGTGTCCAAGTCTCAGATCCAACACATAGGCATATTTCCTTTTAGTATCAAGTTATTTCTACCAAAAGCAATCCAACCAAGTTTAATTCTATGATTAATTTCCTCCATTATGTTTTCATCTGTATTAATAATCCGACCAAGGTATTTGTAACTGTTAACTTCTTCTAATTCTTCATAATCAATCTTTATTTTCATATTTTGAGCAAATCGATTAAACATTAGGTTTAGTCTTTTTAACATTTATCTTTAGTCCTACTTTTCTACTTTCATCTGCTAACTCCTGCAACATTTCCTGCAGCTCTGAAGCATTATTTGCATAAAAAACTACATCATCTGCAAAATCTAAATGACTTAAATACTCTCCATTTACTTTCACTCCTTTAGTTTCCCATTTTAATCCACAAAATAATTCTTGCAGCACTGCTGTAAAGAGTTTTGGAGATATGGAGTCACTTTGTCTTACACCTTTCTCAATGTTGATTTTTCCAGTATCATTATGTAATCTAATTGTTGCTGTTGCATTTTTATAAATATTCTTTAAAATATGACAATATCCTGGATCTATACCTTGATGATCCAATGCTTTAATCACTGAAGAAATGTGTATAGAATCGAATGCCTTTTCATAATCTACAAATCCAAAACATAATGACAACTCATATTCGTTTGTCCTTTCTATGACTTCTCTCAATACCTGAATATGATCTACTGTACTAAAACCACTTTTAAATCCAGCTTGTTCTCTTGGTTGATGGAAATCCAAAGTTCTCTGTAGACGAGTTGTAATTATCTTGGTAAAAATTTTATATAAAACTGATAAAAGGCTGATAGGTCTGTAATTTCTAATATCTTCTTTATCACCTTTTTAAAATATTAATATTATTACTGCATTCTTCCAATCTTCCGCTACATCTTTATCATTTAGACATTTGGTATACAACTTTGCTAAAATTGTTTCTATTTCTTCACCTGCTTCTTTTAATATATCAATTATAATTCCATCATTTCCTGGAGCCTTTCCTTTCTTCATACACTTAATTGCATGTCTCACTTCTTCATTTAAAATTCTGGGCAATTCGGAAGATGTAATAGATATAGGAGGTACTTGTTCTTTATTACTATATAATTCTTGATAAAAATCTTCTACCAATTTCATGATGTCATCTCTCTTTTTAGTAATAATTCCATCTTTTTTCTTATTGCAGATATAAATTTCCTACCAATACCAAAATGTTGTTTAACATTTTTGAGACTTTTATTTTCTTCTACAGCTTTCCTTGCTATTTCACAGTTATACTTTCTTATATCATTTTCAACTCTTTTCTGTACCATTTTACAAAATTCGAGATATTCAATTCTTTTTAATACATCATTTTTGTATATCTTCATATTCCTTCTTTTCTTCATAAATTCTCTAGTCTCAGTAGAAATTTTATTAGTCAATTGCTGCTTTTTTCTACCAGCTATGTTTGTTGCAGTTTTTAAAAGTGTATCAGTTATTTTTATATTAATTTCATTCAAATCTGAATCATGTTCAAAATCTCCTAACACTTGAAACCTATTCGTAAGTTCTAATTTAAATTCATT
This sequence comes from Epiperipatus broadwayi, assembly GCA_028023455.1. Lineage (NCBI taxonomy): Eukaryota > Metazoa > Onychophora > Udeonychophora > Euonychophora > Peripatidae > Epiperipatus > Epiperipatus broadwayi. The sequence goes on along the minus strand of JAQFVV010006632.1, from coordinate 501,002 downwards.
AGAATGTTTCTGAAGATTAGGAATATCAACTGTAAATAGTGTTTTTCTTAATAATTTTTGTCTCTCTAGTTTTACATTAACACGTAACTTACATCTTACTAATCGATGATCACTTCCTGTGTTAAATTTATTTAGAACATTACAATCTTGAAATATGTATTTTCTGTTAGTCAAAATATAATCCAATTCTGCTGTACCTTCATTTGGATGCTTCCATGTCCATTTCCTTTTAACATTTTTCTCAAAAAATGAATTCATAATATAAAGTTTTTCTTTTTCTGCAAACTCCACAAGTCTATGTCCTCTCTCATTTCTATTACCATAACCAAAATTACCTACAGCAATTTCATCTTTCATTTGTCTACCAATTCTAGCATTAAAGTATCTCATAACAATTTTAAAATGTTGTTTACTCTGATCAAAAGCCTTTTGTACATCCATATAAAAATCTTCTACTACTTCATCACTATGAGAACTTGTTGGGGCATAAACCTGAATTATCTGCATTTGGTATCTGCTATTAAGTTGTATAACTAATCTTGCCACTCTGTCCGATACACCATCAATCTCCACAATATTGTTATTCCACTTTTTATTTATAATGAATCCTACTCCACTTGTATTTCCAATATGTGTGCCTTTATAATAGAGTATATGTCCACTTTTTAAAACAATTGTTTCTTCTCCTTTTCTTCTAACTTCACAAAGTCCAATAATGTCCCATTTAATATAAGACAGTTCTTCTTCTAATTCTTGCAATCTTACTTCACTTGAAAATGATCTGCAGTTGTAAGTACCTAAATAAAAAGTCGTCATCAAATGGCAGCCTGGGTCCGCAATCAGGGGATTCTTAGCACCCTCCGCCTTCGGCCACCAACTGCTGCCTTGGTTGGTGATTTTACAGCCTCCTGGGAATAAGGACCATGCTTTATTTTTGTCTATCATAATTGTATATATGTATTGGAAAAATATTTATCATTTACACAAACATTCATTCTGCCTTATCAGGCACTGAGAAGAAAGACCATGGTGTTTCTTGATCTTAAACTCAGAGGTAAAAAGCCAATAAACTCACCACGCTGGCTAATGCAGGTTGGTGAGCAGCCCATCCATGTTCGTATACTATATGAATAATCACATAGTAATAACAGCTGCAATGTCAAGAACGTATGGAGTGGACATTAGGAATTTGCCCTGCTCGGTTCCTTTAAGGCCTCCAAGAGGAATCAAAGGGTCTCCTTTCAGTTAATAGCAAACTTTTTTCTGCAGCCTGGTATTGTTTACTGTTGTTTATATTGGGATTGTCTAAGTGTAGACCGGTTTTTAATGGTTACTTGTAAATTCATTTGATCTTGAGCTTATTATACTTATTAAAGAACATTTTGGGTACAATTTGAAAATTATAATTGCAATTTGTAATATTGTAACTGACTATTTATTGCTCTGCATTCAGAACAAGTTATATTTACTTGTTTAAAAAGGTTTATTGGAAATTTTTTCTATCAATAAGTTCAATCTCTGTGGTAAAATTGCAATCTTTAGTGTCAGTATAAATATATTGGATCAATAATAAAAGTGGGATTGTATCTTTTTTGTTAACAGAAGACTGCCATGACAATATTGTGACTGGTTTCTAATGGTTATATATCTATGTAATCATAAAACAAAATAAAAGGTTCGTTAATATTAATAATACAATTACGAAACTTAAATATATTCCAAACAACGGTAAACAATTTATAATATAATATAAATAAAAACTCATAAAGAAATATTTTTGTATATATTCATAATCATTATCAACTCAACTTTCAAAATAGAATCATCTATTACCAACTGGAAACACATGTCGATTTAAATATCCCACAATTCATTAATTTTCACATTTGCTGACTGTCTGTTTATTATCATATTTTTATACCTAATAAAAAAAACTGCCTCTTTAATTTTTCTTTTTTCATTATCTCTCTGTTGGCCTAAAATTTTTATTTTGTTTATATCAAAATCAAATTTAAAACTACAATTCCTATCATGATCATAAAAAACAGATTCAGTATATAATTTCACTTCACTATTACTATCACTACATATCTGTACATTTTTCGAAACTCTTTTATACAACAATTTATGTTCTTTAATTCTTTTCTCCATATTACATCTAGATTCCTCCCACATATGATAAGTTACATCCACAAAAAATTCTGTAAATTACATTACTCACATTATTTTTTCCTAACTTATCTTTTGAATTATTAACCATTCTATTTAAATTACCCTATCCATAATTAACCATTCTATTTAAATTACCAGATCCATAAAATAAAACATTATATATACTATTATAAACTTTTTTCATAAATTTTACTTGATTATTATTATAAAAAGACAAGGAAATCCACTTCTTACTCTCAATTTGTTTATTACCAATATTTCTATTAATTTTCTTACTAAATTGACAAACCACCTGATACATTTCTTTTATATTATAACCCACACTTAATAATTCACTTACATAATTTTCAATAGTTTTCTTTTTCTCACATGCATATTTATACAAAATATTATTTCTATGTAAAAAAACACCTAAAACCAGCCATTTTATAATTATGTGGCACTTTAGATATTCCATATTTATCAAAAGTGCCACATAATTATAAAATGGCTGGTTTTAGGTCTTTTTTACATAGAAATAATATTTTGTGTAAATATGCATGTGATAAAAAGAAAAATATTGAAAATTATGTAAGTGAATTATTAAGTGTGGGCTATAATATGAAATAAATTTCTCAGGAGGTTTATCAATTAGTAAGAAAATTAATAGAAATATTGGTGATGAAAAAATTGAGAGTAAGAAGTGGATATCCTTGCGTTTTTATAATAATAATCAAGTAAAATTTATGAAAAAAGTTTATAATAGTATATATAATGTTTCATTTTATGGATCAGGTAATTTAAATAGAATGGTTAATTATGGATAGGGTAATTTAAATAGAATGGTTAATAATTCAAAAGATAAGTTAGAAAAAAATAATGTGAGTAATGTAATTTATAGAATTTTTTGTGGGTGTAACTTATCATATGTGGGGGAATCTAGATGTAATAAGGAGAAAAGAATTAAAGAGCATAAATTGTTGTATAAAAGAGTTTTGAAAAATGTACAGATATGTAATGATAGTAATAATGAAGTGAAGTTATATACTGAATCTGTTTTTTATGATCATGATAGGAATTGTAATTTTAAATTTGATTTTGATATAAACAAAATGAAATTTTAGACCAAGAGAGAGATAATGAAAAAAAAAAATTTAAAGAGATAGTTTTTATTAGTATGTATAAAAATACGACAATAAACAGACAATCAGCAAATGTTAAAATTAATGAATTGTGGAATATTTAAATCAACATGTGTTTCCGGTTGGTAATAGATGATTCCATTTTGAAAGTTCAGTTGATAATGATTATGAATATAATCGAAAATATTAATTTATGAGTTTTTATTTATATTGTATTATAAATTGTTTACCGTTGTTTGGAATATATTTAAGTTTCATTATCTATGTAATCATGTAATCTTGTAACTTTGAAAAAATACAGACATCGAATAAGAATATCATTATATATATGTATATATAAAATAGTGCAGATATATTTTCAATGTTATTGTCAGTGGTGCCTTATCTCACTTTTATCATATTGCAGCCATCTACAAACTCATGCCAGACTCTCATTACGGAAGTCTTGTTAGGTTAAGTTTAAACACCTGAAAATTTATGTTAATGTTGTCACTTTGATGTTTTCCAACTACAATACTCTCATCCAAGATAAAGATTAGTTTCTATTTACATTCAGAAAATGATCTCTATTTTGCTTAACACTTGGTGTAATGAAATAAAGTTATACTGATAAATTCAGACAAAGAGATTAAGATGTTCAATATCTTTTGCTCACCTGATGAATTGACAGCTGTTCATAAAAATGCTTACTTAATGGTCTGAAATTAAGAATTGGTGGTTAGGTATAATGTGGTGGATGTCAAATGAGGAATGCATTGGTAGAAAACGTACAAATGAAAATAATATACCGAGATTTAAAAAAAAAAAGATATATGGTTTTATCACCAGGGAGTCAATCCCGGGACCAACCGATCCCGAGATGGATGTTCTAATAATTGCGTGTATTGAAATGTTTACGTGAGAAAAGTTAATAAAAATCATTGCTGTTTTTTTTAAAAAAAATGATTTTACTTCTAATCTTACATAATCTATTTACTATTTATAACGTAACCAAATATTATTTTAGTTTTAAAAATCTTTTAGAAATATATATGCTCTTAAATTACAAGTAATCTTTGTTATTGATAAGTTAGGTTAAGATCAGATGTAAGAATATTGAAATAATAAGTATATTCTTTTGTTGCAAGACATAAAAATTTATATAATTAGTTTTATTGGCCATAATCTTAGTTTTTAATAAGAAAGATCTCTGTGTAAGTAAAATTACATCCTTTGCAAATAATATTAAATAGCAATTAGTAAATTGCAACCGTAATATTTAATATCTTAATCTTAGAAAGAAGGAAACTTGAATTAAAAAAAAACAAAACTCTTTTAAGATGTGAAACTTATAATACGCTTTGTTTATATATATGTAAAGAGAAATAAAGAGAGATAAAGAGAGTTATTACAAGGATTAATATTGATTACATTTTGTTAAGACTTTTACTTGTTAGCCTACTAAATGAATTTTCTTTCTATGCTGCATTAAACATTATTTATTTACATTAAATATCTATCTTATAATTTACGAATTTCTAAAACTCTGGAATAAATTCTACAATATTAAAATCACCAATATATAAAAATAAATAATAGCTACAGCCAACTTAAGGCTATCCTGAGAAATATTTTACATTAAAAATTTAAAACAAAAATTGTCATTAAAGCAACATTAACGTTCCCACGCGAACGGCCAATTTTTTTATAATTAATATATATTAATACAATTATAGTGTTCATGGAGATGATAATAGTTGGACAATTGAAATCTTAAACTGGATTCCAAGAGATTGTAAAAGACCCAGAAAGAGACCACATGTGATATGGATGGATGAAATAAGAAAGTGTGCAGGGGAGATATGGAGAAGAGCTGCTAGAGATCGGAGAAGATGGATTGAACTTGGAGAGACTTTCATCCTGCAGTGGATTGATAATGGTTGATGATGATGATGATGATGATAGTGTTCATTTAATAAACTTATATTATTATTCAATATAAAATTGAAGAATTAGAATGTGATATGGTATATAGTAAAAAATATAAGTAGGATAATAAATATAACTGGAAAAATATTAATAGTATTAAGAATACATATAACCTATCTTATTGCATATTAAATTTAAAAGTTTGAATAGTTATCAGTTATGATCTGAAAACATAAGTCAAAGTTCTGAAAAAGATTTCTGGGGCAATCGAAACAATCAATAGTGGATGGTAATTATTTGAAGCATTATAAAAGTAATAAAGAATAAAAATGATATTAATATTATAAGAATAAATATAATGCTGTATTGTTTTTAAAAGGAGATAAAACTTCTAATATGATAATAATGAAGAAGGAGGGATGTAACAAAAAAAATGAAAATGTTATTAAAGAAGGATTGTTTTTTGAAAAATTAAAATAAATGAGGGAACAGAGAAAACAAAAATTGATAAACATGATATGACAAAATTAAAAAGAATGGATTTCAAAAATGCTATAATATTATCTTTTTTATTGCATTGCCAAATCCATATAATATTAAAAATCATCTATGTTCTTTATTATTTATTACAGAGCATTTTTACAACCCACTATTGACCATTTCGATTGCCCCAGCAATCTTTGAAAATATAAATAGAAGTTGTGAAGAAGATTGCTGGTGCAATAGAAACCATCAATAGTAGGTTGTAAAAAAGCATTGTAAAAAGTAATAAAGAACATAGATGATATTAATACTAGATGTAATATATGGAACACCAAAAACCCATAAAGTAGATATACTACTCAGACCTATAATGAATAATGGGTATATATATAATGAAGCAGTCAATCTTAGCTTAAGATTGAACTTCATGTTTTCACCTACTAACCTGTGTTTACCCTATTTCCCATCCTGCTCCTTTTGTCGTGTATATATATATTTCATGTATATATTTGAGATGCGTGCCTAAATTATAAAATTTAATGTTTCAATAACATTTTTAAAAATTATTATTAATTCTTTTTTATTAATTATTAGTTTTTTTTTATTAAAGTACATAGGTGCAACTCACACACACACATATATATATATATATAGGAGCAAAATACTAACAAAATAATGATTTTTAAAATATTTTATTATGTCATTTATACAACTATTTCTTTTAAAGTACTTTTTTTTCCTATTAAACTGTATTTTATAAAATCCAATATGGAAGATGAACTGTTAATTGCCCAAAAATAATTAAAGGGTTGGAAGAACTATTGTTTTAATCTGGGGAAGGTATTTTTAATTAAAGTTTTTACTTAAAATAGGATTAAGATTAAAGATTTTCTTTAATTATAAACATTTTTTTCAAATCTATTTCTAATCTGAAAATAGATTTGAATTTGTTTTTGGATGTTATCTAACAGTCGCATCTTTCAAAAACAATGAACAAAGGAAACTTAAGATTTTAGATCAGAGATTAGAGATTAAGCTAAAACTATGTAATTTTCTACGATAAAACTATGTAATTAAAAGCATTCAAGAAATATCTGGGCAAAGATATAAAATGGCCAAATTTTTAATCAAGAGACAGATTAGCTACTATAGTGAGAACTGATTGTTAACATCACCATGAAACTAAAAGATGTAGTAGTAAGTCCACCACCCTTCTCGACCCTGTTGGGTCATCATTTTTAATTGCTGTACCATTCTGTTGCCTAAGAATAAAGTAAAAGCCCAACCTAAGAACTTTAATGCTAGTAGAAGCTTGCTGCCACTGAAGAACTTGCATTTCAATTGCTGTGCACATGCTGTACTTTAAATTGGACTTTTAAAATTGCAAGGTAATTTTTCAAGCCATCACCTCAAACTAAATTTAGCCTAATCCTGCTATCAAGATTTCTAATGTATTGTTCAATTTTCTATTTTTTAAATTAATATGTAAATGTAATTTGTTCTTAAATGATTTTATAAATCAAATTTTCTCTCATATGCTCAAACTTTCTTTAACTTTAGTGCGGTCAATAATTTCTATTTATTTATTACTTGATTTTATATATATGTTTTTATTATTAATATGCCAATCTCACACAATCTGACGAGTTGAATTTTGTAAAATCTTTTCTTTCTTTTAAGTAAACCCCCATGAATCAAGGTTATTTAACACTCTCTTAAAATATAACACATTATTAATTAATACTTTCACCATATTGTTTTTACAAATCAACATTTTAGGTCCATTTTTAGTATAAAAACGTTATTTGTTTATGTCTGGATTTTCTACCTGGGGAGAATCCAGAACTCAATTTCTGAAACTTATTTATTTTATAAATGTTATTTATTTATTTATTAAATTCTGAAAGGATGACTTATTAATTGTTTTCTATATATAACTGCTAGTCTTTATTTTATTGTTACATACTCTTAAAATATCAAATATAATCTTTAAATATTTCAGTTATTATAAAATCAATGAAGGTGGGATTGATTTATTTTAAACAGCAGAGGGATGGGGGTAAATCTTAATGTTTCTTTTAGTAAATAAAATCTTAACATATTAGGGAAATTTTAATATTTTACTATTTTAGTTGTTAATAAAATCTTGTGTCTATATGTATTACAACTGCATAGCATATTATCTGTATAAATTATGGCATTCAAACTAGGGTCATTTATTTTTAAAGCAGTAAAACTTATTCAATGTCGTTAGTGACATTTATCATTATTGCGTTACTGACATTCGACCTATCTTCATATCTACATATTACGTGCTTCTAATATTCTAATCTGGGGGTTATGACAAGTTCAAACCCAGATTTCTTCTCAAGCCTTGTCCTGAGGATAGTAAGCTTCCCAGGACCACTTATTTCGTATAAAAGGGCCTCTGGTTGTGATTCCCGTAAGTTTGGCACACACTATGCCTATCCACTGTGTCCATATAAAAGGGCCTCTGGTGGTGATCCCTAAGGCTGGCACACGCTATGCCTATCCACTTTCTTTGTACAAAAAGACCTGTGCATTGGCGATGACCACAGCATGCCTATCCACTTTGTTCTCATCCAGAAGCACGACCATTTCCTCTTAGTTATTTTTTAGCTATTATGTGCTGTAATAATATTAAAATTACACTCTGCTCAAAAATATATAAATGCCAACTATTACTAGTTTTATTAATTCAATTTATTTCAATCTTATACAATCCCACCATTGTAACTTATTTCTATATTTAAGAGTATTTGCTTCAGGGAAAATAAAGTGGTCTTCTTACCAGCCCTCATTAAAAGAATTTTCATTAAGTATTTGATCATATAATCAAATATGTAATTTTCAAATGTGTTTTACTTATTTTCATGACCGTAATGGCATGAAAATAGTTTTTTCATATATATATATAATGAATCTCGGAATGCTCCCTGAAATCATATGTTAGTCACCATGTTTCAGAACTGTAAATCAAAGTGTTAATAGAAATTTTATGTATTCTTCTAATAATTGATTGGAATTTTAATACTGTACCCACCAAAGATGTGTGTCAATGTATATCTCTTTATTTAATTAATAAAAGAGCATATGAGAAATAATAGCATGAATGACAATATATAATTATCTATTGTTTGGTAGACAGCTTGCTCATTCACCCACATACTAATGTATGCAATTAACTAAGTCATAATGTATAATAATTTGTCATTATATTAAACTATATTTTATTGTCTAACTTGTTTGAATAGTTCGAATTCCTTTTTCTCCACTTCCACAAATACAGCCATGTGTATATATTTTAGTTTAGCCATAGTTAATAGAGGTCTCATTGTCTTCTCATGCTTTGCTAGTGGGCCAGATTAAAATTAATTCTCATGTGCCATCACTATTATGTTATTCATTAGGTGTTTGATCTGGGGCTTAGAGAGTGGGTTCGAATTCAGGCGGGTCCTTGACCTAAATCTCAGGCTTGATTGGGTTTGAAGTACATTTTGTGAGTTCCAGCTCATGTTAGATGGATAAACATGTTTTGACTGGTACAATATATCCCCAGATTAGTTTCTGGCTTGTGGCCTTCGTCAGTGAGGAGCAATGGATCTGAGAGCACTGCATCTATATCTTAAGACCTAATGAAACCCTCCAGCAGCCACCTTTTACTTCTACATAGCTACAAAATTATGAGAATAAAATTGAAATCACAATAATATTTTGAATCTAAGCTCAATAGCTTATATAGTCATATGAGTACGAACCTAGTTCAGTAGCCATACATTTTTGTGTCTTTGGATCTTTAACAACCATAGCCACCACTATCCTATTAGTCAGGATCACATGATTACTATTTTTTATGCTAGCACATTACTGTTATTAAAACAGACAAAACTCTCCATACAGTAGTGCCATTTAGTGCTAACCAGAGTAATCAATGGATGCCAGAAGGCTTGTGCATAAAATCCCTATCTAGTGCCTACTCATCCAACATCCCTAGACTAGTTTCTGGCTTGTGGCCTTCATCAGTGAAGAGCTTTGCACCTAGATCTTAAAATCTAATGCAACCCTCCAGCAGCCACCTTTTATCTTTACATAACTACAAAACTATCAAAATAAAATTGAAAACAATAATATTTTCAATCTAAGCTCAATAGCTTATATAGTCATATGCTGGAGGGTTGCATTTGATCCTAAGATCTAGGTGCAGTGCTCTCAGATCTGAAGCTCTCCACTGATAAAGGCCACAAGTAGGCACCAGATAGGGATTTTATGCACAAGCCTTATGGTATCTATTGATTACTCTGGTTGGCATCTGAGCGGCACAACTGTCTGGAGAGTTTTGCCTCTTTTAATAACAGGTGATCATGTGATGTTTGGTGATATTAGGATAGAAAGTAATCAATTATATGAGATTTTAAACACCTGTTGCAAGGATGTTATAGGTGTATATAATGAAAGATACTATGAGAAATGTAAAGATCTAAATATGGGTAATTGTTTAATGAATTGTTACCATCATTATATATGAACAATTTTGAACAAACATATTTTTATACTACTAAATATAAATATAAATCCCATATAAGATATGTTTATGATAGTATACTTTTTGATGTCTAAAGGTAATAAAAGGAAGTTTGAAATTGTTTAAAAATATATTAATTTCGTAGATGAAAAGATTCAATTTTCAAAGAGAGAGAGACATAAGTAATTCAATTAATTACATGGATATTAAAATTAAAAAGATAATAAAGAATTACCGAGTAAATATTGAGACAATTGTATATAGAAAAACTACATTTCATGGATTATTAATTAATTAGTAATCTGATTTAAACTATGTACATAAAACAAACCTTTTTAATAATAGAATAATACGGGCAATTAATTTATGTTCAGAGAAAAACATATTTGAAGAAGAAATAGATAATATAGATCACTCAATGAAATATGATTATCCAATAAAAATATTAATAAATTGTGTAGGAAAAGAAATATTGCAAAAAAAAAGTTAAATAAAAAGTATATCATCAAAAATGGAAAGAAACTTAATCCATTATTCTGCTTAACATATATTTAAAAAAAATCAATGATATAATATATAACTTCATATAACAGCAATAATATATATAATAAAAATCATACACAAAAAAAGCTCTTTTCAGCAAATATTAATTTTTGCCGTTTTCAATGTGCTTTAACTAATTTACAATTACAGTCTACATTGCATACATAGCGACATCTATCTTTTTTTTTTTTTTATAAAATTAACTATAACCCATTAAAACCGTATAATATTTTTAAGACATACAAAAAATTCCTGTGTAAATATATATTACATAACCTTTCATTCATTTATCATTAGCCAATTATTAGTCAAATTAATTGATGTTTTATATAGATTCATACAATTATTTTTGTTATAATTAATGTAATTGGTTTCATAAATCTTTCTTCTATTAGTTTCTTTAATATAATCTAAAGGACTTATATTTTTAACTCTTTTTTTATGTCTGTATTTTAAATAATGATTATGTATGGCAGATCTATTATCTCTTCTACTAATAGCATTATTATTTCTTATGCTCTTTCAGCTATTTGTTTTCCTCTGTGTCCATAACAAACCAGGCAGCAACTTCCACAAGTAATTATATATATAATTTCCTTTTTCTATTTCATATCATCTTTTATTTTATAATTACCTATTAATTTGTCAAGATTTTTACTATTTGACCATTTTATGTTAATGCTTTTATTTATATAATTTATATTTTTTAGTAATCTTTGATCAATTTTAGGAAAATGGGAGTTTTACCCATTTTTTAAATTATTTTTAGATATGATACAATTACGATTAATTAGGTTGTTTATAATTAAAAAAAAAAAATCTTCAAATACTCTTAGAGTTATATCCATAATTAGTATATAACTCAAGAAATTTTTCTTTTTGTAAAGTAGCTATATTTCAGTGTATATCTACCATTTTTATGTTTAACATTTTTAATAACTGCCATTTTTGTATCCATGCCTTTTGTGAATCTATAGAAATTATCTTAACTTAATTTATCATCTTTAATGAAATGTTTTACTATAATTGTATTATCTTTATCTATCTTAATCTCTCTCTATATACTTTATTTTAAATCAAATTCCATTCTTGTAAATTTTATATTGTATTTATTATTATTAAATTCACAGAGACAAAACTCTTCATAGAGTAGTGCCACTCAATGCAAGCCAGAGTAAAAAATGGATTCAGGAAGGTTTGTGCATAAAATCTCTATCTATTGCCTACTCATCCAATATATCCAGACTAGTTTCTAGCTTGTGCCTTCATCAGTGAAGAGCCCTAAATCTGAGAGCACTGCATCTGGATCTTGGGATCTAAGGCAACCGTTCAGAGTATTCTCAGATCCAAGGTTCCTCCCTGATGAAAGCCACAAGTTAGAAACTAGTCTGGGGATATTAGATGAGTAGGCACTATAGTAAATTTAAGCACAAACCTTCCTGCATCCATTGGTTGCTCTGGTTTGCACTGAGTAGCACTACTGTATGGAGAGTTTTGCCTATGTGTAAGTAGCTTGTGTGAGCATATAGAATGGCGATCATGTGATATTATTAAATTCTTCAACAATTTTATTTATAGCTATTTTGTTTTGAAAGCAGACTAACAAATAGTCATTTTAAGTTTCAAATTTCATTGAAACTATGTATTATTTAGATATTAAATCTGGTTTTGCTCAACTCTATATTAATTTATAAATACTTATTCAATACTAAGAATCTTTAATCTGTCGTCCAGTCAACTTTATTACTTGCAACTTCTATAAATTAAAATCTCAACCAATTTCAATCGAGTTAATCTTTAGTCTTTATATAATCATTTTAACATTTGTCTAAATCGCTTGTTGTTATTAAATTAGTAATAATTGAAAGATTGATAGTCTTTCACATGCGACCGTTGTTTCTCAGACAGCCAATCAGATTTTTAAACAGCAGTCTTAAGGACGATCAGGCCTTGACACATGACAGAGATTTTGATAAGAAAAGTATGATACCACATGCGATTTAGACAAATGTTATTTACATACATTGCTGATAAATTATATTAACATCTAAAAAATTGTGGTGTAGTAAATCTAAGATTTTGCACTGTAATATTATAAATTAAAAACTCAGTGAGTAATAAATGAATATGTTTATATCTTCAAGCTTTCAAGCCAAGATGCTTAAGACTGGCTTATATATATAAAAAGTTAAGTAGAGAGAAGGTTGGTATCATCCTTTTCTTATCAAAATCTTTGTCATGTGTCAAGGCCTAATCGTTCTTAAGATCGCTGTTTAAAAATATGATTGGCTGTCTGAGAAACAACAGTAGGCATATGTGAAAGACTAGCAACCTTTCAACTATTACTTATTTAATAACAACATGTGACTTAGACAAATGTTATTTACATACGTTGCTGATAAATTATATTAGTTCAGTTGTCAAAAACAGAAATTTTATAAAAGTTCTGAAACTATTATTGCATTTATTGTAGTAGATATATAATTATAAAGGACTTAAATTCAGACTTTTAAACTCCTATAGCTATCCAATACATCTTATACAACTGATCCACATGACAACATAATGTGAAAAACATAAATAATCTCCAATGTATGTATTTCATAGTGAACCAGCACTCATCAGTTGGTCCAGATCACCATCTCCCACACATATAAACAAACAGTGCTCATTTTATATAAAGATAGCAACTCTTCCAATTTTAATGTACAAGTTTCAATCTTCTCCACTCTCCATACATTTTTTGACATATCTTTGGTCACATGTTTATGATTACACCACTCCACAAGTCCCTATCTTACATGAAAATGTTGTAGTGAAAATTACACTAAAGAAATCATTAAGTGGCTAATCTCTAGCCTAATTAATGACTAATAAAAATTTATTAATATACTTCCATTAAGTGTCAACATTATGAAGGCAGTAGGTTTGATACTTATATAACAATTCAACTGTTCTTATTGGTTATCTGGATATACTAATCAATAATAAAAATATGTGTAAGAGATTGTGATCTGGGCCAAACGATGAGGGCTGGTTCAGCATGAAATGTGAGTGTTGAGGGTCATACTTTGTTTTGGTATCTTTGGTCAAATATTTATGACTTTATCCCTCAACAAGATGTTAAAAGCAGATAAAAACCAGTCCCAACCTTGTATGAGAGTCGCGTAGTGAAACTTACACTACAGAACTATTATTCACATAAGCTGATAATTTCTAATCTAATAAATGTTTAATAAAAATGATTAATATCTTTATTATCTCTTTGTTAAAGTATTAAGTTTTGAATTAAGTATCAAATAAGCAGAAAAATGGAATATCATGTCCTATATCTGGATGAAACTAATTTCTAGAGTATATACTTTTTCTATTTACTTGGAGGGGGTGGAATGGCTATATTCGTTTACAAGGGTCTGTTTATTATTATTATTTTATGTAATCCATTTATCTTATCTTATTTCCTTGCACTTGTTAGTTTAAACATATAATCATCATCAACCATTATCAATCCACTGCAGGATGGTCTCTCCAAGTTCAATTCATCTTCTCTGATATTTAGCTTCTTTTTTCCACATCACCCCTGCACACTTTCTTATTTTATCCATCCATCAGACATAAGGTCTCTTTCTGGGTCTTTTACAATCTGTTGGAATCCAGTTTAAGATTTCAATTGTTCACCTATTATCATCTCTTCCAGAAATATGTCCAGCCCAACTCCATTTCAGTCTTTTAATTTTTTCAATAAGGTCAGTAACACCTGTTTGTTCTCTTACCTATATATTGTGTTTTCAATCTCTTCTTGTTACTCCCAACATGCATCTCTCCATACTTCTTTGAGTGTCTGAAGTCTCTGTATTGCTCTTCTATTAAAATATTTGCAAAGAAAAGTAGAATGTTATTTTAAAAATTGGCTTTATGCATGCTGAGCATGCAATGCATACCATAAGCATAACTATACTACATTACTATTATTGGTATTTAAGTATACTTGCTTATATTCAAATTCATTTTAATTTGTTGTATAGTTACGTAAATTTTATTTGAAATCTTAGAGAGCCCATTTCTTAAAGATAGTTCTGGTATCTTTATTTATAGTGAATTGATCTTTGTATATGATCCAAGTCTCGTTAATTTTTTTCTTTTTATCCTCCCTTTCAGTGCAAACAATTTTTGCTTTAGGTAAACAAAACTTATGGCTAGGTTATTGTTTGTGTTTTATGAAAATTGTGGAGGATTTGTTACTTCTTTTAGCTCTATTGTAGAGATGGTTATGCTGGCCCAATCTTGTAGATAGATTGGCTTTTGATTCACCATAATGGGCACATTGGCAATTGGCTTGAGTGTTAGAGATTTTATAAAACTATTTGATCAGCCGATTCGGTAAACAATTTATCTTTCGAATTGTCCAGTAAGTTATTTAAAGCTGGGGGAGTGTGAAAGCTTAAATTAAATTTCTCTGAAGAAATTCTTTTTAATTTGCTAAAAAAATTTTGGTACGTATGATAAGATTATCCATTTCTTAGCATCTTCAGGTTTAGACTGCAGCGATTTTTTATTTTGTTGTAGAATTTATCGATCATACTATAAATTTTATTAATATTGTATCCCATATTTTGTAAATCCTTAATATAGCATTATGTTGCTTTTCTGATAAATTTCGAATTTACACAATTTTGCATTCCTATGTAGGAAGCCTTTAAACCCAGCAAATTTGTGGGCCATGGGTGATTTTGATTTGGGGTGGATCATGCTTCTTATATTTAATGGTTTTAGTATCATATTATAGTTTAGTAATGTGGCTGTCTTTGAACATAAAGATCCAGGAATTGAATACTTTGGTTCTTATCTTCTTTATCAATAGTCCAGATTAACAAAAATGCTTGTTCCAATTCGTGATGAATATCTATGATTTGAGTGTCAATTGCTCATAATGTAGTGCCATCTACACATCTGAAGTATGTTGGAAGGTCGGGAGTATATTTAGAAATAATTTTTATTTTCGATGTTTGATAATATAGGCTACATATAATGCTACTGAATGCAAGACCCATTGGCCATCCATATTGCATATGATAATGTCACGGGCGACAGCAACATAGGATCTACAAAATATGGGATACAATATTAATAAAATTTATAGTAAGATCGATATATTTTACAACAAAATGAAAAAACCACTGCAGTCTAAACCTGAAGATGCTAAGAAAATGGATATGCATAGCATATGTAACAAAATTTCCTAGCAAATTAAAAAAAATTGTTCAGAGAAATTTAATATAAGCTGTCATTCTACCCCAGATTTAAGTAATTTACTAAACAATTCGTAAGATAAATTGTTCACCAAATCTGCTCATCAAATAGTTTATAAAATCTCTTGCATTCAAGTCAATTGCCTATATACATGTTATAGTGAATCAAAAGCCAATCTATCTACAATTTGGCCCACTGCAGTTATCTCAATTTTCATAGAACAATAACAATACCTTGGACATAAATTCGATTTATCTAAAACAAAAATTGTTGTACTGAGAGGGACGATAAAGATGGAAAAATTAAAGAGGCTTGGACTAAAATCAAAGATCAATTTGTTATAAATAAAAAAGATACCAGCACCCCTATCTCAGTCTCTTTAAGAAGATTTCAAATCAAATTTATATAACTACACAACAAATTAAAATGAATTTGAATATAAGAAAGTATACTTAAATATCAAGAATATTGCAGTATAGCTATGATTATGGTTAGCATTGTACTGAAAGCAGGTTTGACATGACTAAATCCAATTTTTAAAATAATGCATGTTCCTTTTCTTTATAAATGTCTGATCATTTATATGTTTAATATTATTATTTTATTATGCTTTGAACCCATCTAAGACATTGGTCATGGGAAGAAATGAACAGTGGAATTGGTTTAAAGATACCATAAGATTGCATTTGCTTAATCAAGTACATTAACCCTTAATTAAATTTAAAGTTTATGTCTGGGCTAAAGATGATATGGTAAACTCTGCCATAATAAATCGGTAGAAATAGTCATACAAGTATTTATTTAAGAAGCATGTCCTTAAATATGTGAGTGCCTGAAATACAAAAACAGTACATTGATAATCTCATGATCACATCTCCTATACTAGCACATTAATTGTTGATAAACAGAGCAAAACTCTCCATACAGTAGTGCCACCCTGTGCTAAACAGAGTAATCAATGGATGCCAGAAGGCTTGTGCATAAAATCCCTATCTAATGCCTACTCATCCAATATCCCTAGATCTAGATGCAGTGCTCTCAGATCTAAATCTCCTCATTGATGAAGGCCACAATCCAGAAACTAGTCTGGGGATATTGGATGAGTAGGCACTAGATAGGGATTTTATGCACAAGCCTTCTGGCATCCATTGATTACTCTGTTTAGCACAGGTGGCACTACTGTATGGAGAGTTTTGCTCTGTTTACCAGTACACTGATAATTAAAAACGAATGTTCTATTCCATTAGTGAAACTAAGATCTTTTTCTTAAACTTTTTTGACTGTGAATTTGATACAAGTTCTTTGATTTTTTATTCCCTCCTTTTATAGCAACAATAAACAACTCAGAGCAGTAAGAGAGTTCGATTTAATATTTAAGCAATAAATATGTCTTAGAAATAATCAAATAATATATTACTCTAGCCATTAATGTTAATCATTAAAAGCCAGATAACAGTTACATAATCCCAATATGAATAACTATCAACAATTTCAATCTGTTGTCAAGGCAACCTCCTTTTACCAATAAAGGTCTCTGCCCTTTCCCAGTTTATAAGGAGAGCCTTAACCACCTCCTATGATAATAGCAAAGAAAGTAGTCTACAATTTAAGGCTTAAACAGGATCGTTAGCAACGAGGGAATATCCACACAAATGGAAAGATACTGGTGATTTAGCCTGCAAGTTATGTAAAAAAGGCATAGAAAATATTAGGTATCTGTTAATTGAATGTAAATGCTTATAAGCAGAAAGGGTACAAAAATGGAGTTGTGGTAGAACAAGTATAAACAAAGTGATTATATAGAAAGTGGTTTTTAGGTTTTTATGCTAGGTTTGGTAAAGGTAAGGTGAATCTAGATTTAAAGGGCATAGAGTTGACAAAGATGATGTTGTGGAAATGGGATGGAGCAGGATAGAGAAGGATATGGGAAAACTTAGGTAGTAAATGGAAAGGGAAAGTAAGATGGCTAACAGGTTTTTCTGGACATAGTGGCCGAGAGATTCCTGACTCTGAGACAATAGAAGCTATAGTGCATCACATCACACCAAATTGCATAATTGATCTCTAGTATTAAACACAGATCTGAAGGCAGTTATTTACTCAAAACATTACACAGAACGTATAATAATTTATTATATTTTTTCAGCTTTTTATGTTTATTTTAAATAATTTAAATAGTTCATTATTATTTGCGGTTTTAAAACTGCAAATACTTTATATAGATTTTATAATTTTGTATTAATATAAGCAATTTTTTGTTATACCTAAAGTAGTAATATTCTATTAAGAGGAATCTCATTTCTATTTATTTAATAACATTTATGTATTTATTTACATCTGAAATTAAATTATATACTTCAGTTTCAATAAAATTTCAATAATCATATTCGTTAAAAATTTAATAATTCGGAAGTGTACATACTAAATTACAAGATTACTTATAAAATATTGTATGAAAGTTTAATAAACACATAAAGTGGATTGGTTTGTAAATATGTTATGAAATTAGTTATTGATTCTTTAAAATTTTTTGAACATATCATCGCTCTTTTTTTTGAAGGTGGTTATTATAAAATGTCTAAAAGTTAGCCTATAGGTCTTCTGGTTGTTGCACAAGTTTGCAATTTTGTTTTATCTACATATGAAAGTAAAGTTTTAGGTATGTGTACTTTTAAAGATATTAAAATTTACAAAAGTTAAGTGGATGATGTTTTTGTTTGAGGACAAACCAATATTATAATTTTGTCTATAGAGAAGTTAAATGATTTGAATGGCCTGAAATGTATTATTAAAAAAGAACAGGACAAAAGTACTAAGTATTTGGATTTATTTATTACAAGAGATAAGTATGTTAAGTTATAAATTAATAATCGAACCATTGCAAAAAAGAGGATATGTAAATTTTAAATCAAAAGTACCAATTATGCATAAGATGGCAAGTTTTAGGTCTTTTTTATTTTGTAATGAAAAATTATGTTGTTATGAATGTGAAAAATTAAAAAGCATTGAGATATTTGACAAGGAATTGTTTGATGTTTGTTGTAAGATTGAACAAATTAATAATACTTTACATCATATTAAAAAGAGTTATAGTGATTTAAAGAAGTTGAAGATTGATAATAAAAATGGATATTTATTTGTATATTTCAAATACTCAAATGAAATTTTTAAAAGATATATGTAAGGATGTGTTTAATGTTTTATTTTGTGTTACAAATAATGTTAATAAGTTAGTGAATAATTCTAAAAGTGTCATATCTGTCAAGTAAGAAAGTAATGTCGTTTATCAAATTTTTTGTGGATGTATATTATCATATGTAGATGAATTAAGGTTCAGTATAGAGAAAAGATTAAAGGAGCATTAATTGTTATACAAGCATATAAAAATGAAATTAATAATGATTTAATGACTGCTTCAGTTTTCTGGATCATGAAAGGACATGTAAATATAAATGTGTTTGATTTTGAAAATGTTAAGATTCTTCATGAAGAGAGAAATCACAATAAAAAAAAAATTAAATAGGCAATTTTCATAAATAGCAATGGAATGAATATAATTAATAGACAAGACACTAACATTAAAATTTGGCATTGCTAGGATTTGAGTTGATGATTTTTTCTTCTGGTATGTTTTTTGAATTTAACAGCAGTTGAAGGTAGTTTAATAATTAACGAAAACTTCTGCAGTTTGAAAAACTGTATATAATAATTAATCACTGTTATATTTATTATTTTTATAGTTATTATATATATGGGTAGATAGATAACGTATGTCATATTTATTAATGTTTAAATAAATCTTCAAATAGATAATTATAAAACTAATTCTTATTTAGTATATAATATTTTTAATATTTTTTTAAAGGAATAATATAAAAATTTCAACTGGCCAAAGTTCTACTGACCATGTGTTTGAACCTGCATCGACAGAAATACTTTGCATGGAGCCGAACCATGTAAAACATAAGGTAAAAGAGGCATGCTTTATAAACAGAAGATACCAACGCCACCAATCGGAATGAATCATGCTTTTCCATTTTTAAAAAATGGGCCATTTAAATACATTGCATAAATTTGCATACCCTAAGTTTATACATAATGTTTTACCAGTGCTTACACCATATGATATGAATATTGGAACTAAACGTTCATGAAAGCGCTTAGCCTTTACATTTTTTTTTTTTTTAATTAAATGTCATAGCATCGGGCGGGACGCGAACCCGCAACCCGGGCAACTGCCTGCAAGTGCAAGGCAGTCGCGCTGACCTCTCGACCACGTTTCCGCGTTTTAGCACAATATAAACATTACTTTGATAGATGTGAAGTATAATTAATTATTTAATTACAATAATAGACTTTATGTAATTTTTGAACTTTCCCAGCCTGATAATTTTATTTAAAGGGCAAATGAATGTAACAATCGTGGATTTTTCTGAATCTATTGATAAAATTTCAAAATTTTCAAAGAAGATCGATTTCAGCTGATCTTTTTATTGAAATAATATGAACTGAATATCTCCAATGAACAATCTGTACACTAATTGTCAGTAAATATAAAATATGGACTGAGACATCTTCATTTTGACCATATTTAAGCATACCATTTACTGACATAATTGCATGCAAAGCTTGATTTATATATACTAATGTAATTCAAGACAACTATAAGCCATTCTGAAATCACTAGAGCTAATCAGAGACAAAGATTGAGACTTATATTTAGCAACCTCTTAAATGAAATTTTATCTCTACTTCACTACAAAACTATGAGAATGAAATTGAAAACATAATAATATTTTCAATCTAAGCTCAATAGCTTATATAGTCATATGGGTCCGAACTCAATTCAGCACCCATACATTTTGGTGACTTTGATTTTGATTTTGGATGAGTAGGCACTAGATAGGGATTTTATGCACAAGCCTTCTGGCATCCATTGATTAATCTGGTTAGCACAAGGTGGCACTACTATATGGAGAGTTTTTTGCCTGTTTATTAACAGTTATGTGCTAGCATGAGATGGTGATCATGTGATGATTAATGGTTTATAACCAGCCAGGATAATGAAAGGTGGATGTTTAAATATTTTAGTAAGATGACAAAACACACACACATATTTGGGTTAAATTAAATATTTCTATGGATTGTTATCATAATAAATAACAGAAATGACAAGATAATATCCATGTAAACAGAGATAAATGTTAACCTTTGATATTGCCAAGAAATTATCAATTACTACTAATTGTCAATCACTGAGGCTAAATAAGTTTTCTCATTAACCTATAATAGCTCTTTCACTTGAGTTTCATATATGTATAGTACTACACAATTGTTTTTTTCATATGTCATAGCATCAGCTGGGACGAGAACCCACAACCGTCTGCAACCAACTACTTGCTTGAAAGGCAGTTGCAATGATCTCTCGGCTAACAATGCTTGACTTATTCAGAGTTTAGATCATTTATGTGGCATGTACATCTATTAAAGAATCATGCTTTACATTTACCATTATTAAAAAAAGGGTTTATTAATAGCTCTCATTCCTGTAGTAAAAGAATGAAAAAAAAACATTATTAACCAACTTAAATAAAAATGATAAAGGTTTGAGTACTTTCTATTTTTTATATTCATTAGCTAAAACAGTTAGATATCCATTTACTGACTAATGTGTTAAATAGGCTGATTAAAAATGAGTCATGTAAAAATAAGAGTCTGGTTTAACCTTAAAAAATTATCAACCTTCTCAAGCTGGTACCATAATTTAGGTCATGGGCATGTCACATAAATTTCTACTCCTAAATAATGAAAACTGTTATATCTTATGCATGTTTTAAAAAGATTTTTAAATTGTAAAAATGTTTAACACATATTTTACAATCAAGGTATAAATATTTACTTGCTGCTCAATCTTGTATAAATTGTTAAATATATTGAAATGAATACATAGAATGTATGATTAATCTTTCAGATATGTAACCTTCAAATTAATTAGTTCAAGTATATTCAGAGACTGTCATAAATTTAAGCCATTTTGGAAAATTACAATAGTGCTGCCATATTTTTTGGCTTTAATTTTTTATTTTGTATTTACCTAACATTATTTTACAATGTGCAATTTTTTTTGTGTAGTAACCATTATTAAAAGTATTAGTTCATAAAAAAATCTGAAGATGTCAGGATTGTTCAAACTGCATGCATAATTTGAATAAAAAGCAAGCTGAAAATGCTATATTTGGATCTCTGGCAAACCCACAATGCCTGATTTAAATTTCAAAGCAAGTTGATGATATTTGATTGATAAATTATTTGGCTTCAATACAAATTCTAAATGTTTGTTTTGATTTACACAGAGGTAAAACTCTCCATGCAGTAGTGCCACTCAGTGCAAGCCAGAGTACTCAATGGATGCAGGAAGGTTTGTGCATAAAATCACTCTAGTGCCTACTCATCCAATATCCCCAGACTAGTTTTTAGCTTGTGGCTTTCATCAGTGAAGAGCCTTGGATCTGAGATCACTACACCTAGATCTTAGAATCTAATGCAACCCCCCAGAAGCCACCTTTTACTTTTATACCTAACTATAAAGCTTTATGAGTCCAAAATGAAAACACAATAATGTTTTCAAGCTAAGCTCATTAACTTGTATAGTTGTATAAATCTGAATTTAGTTCAGCATCCATACTTTTTGGTGACTTTGGTTCATTAATAACCACATTAACCATAATCCCATGCTTGTGTAAACATAAAGAATGGTGATCATGTGATGTTTGATGGTTTGTTTTTTGTTTTGATTTAGTATTTTGAAAAGAAAAATTGTTATTTTCAAAAAAATATTTTCGTATTTAAGTTTATTTGTGCATCATATTTGTAAAATATTTTAAACTGAAAAACTAGGAATTATAATTAAATTTTATTTAAAAATATTTGTTTTTAAAAAGACAAAATGGAAAAATAAAAATTTAAGGAATAGCAGAAGTTGTTTAAACTGGTTAACAAAAATGGTTATCATGAACGTGAGTGAAAAAAATATTTGTGAAATTTTAATATAAGTAAATGTAATTTTTACTTTTAACACATATATTATTTTTTTGGTTTTCTCATATGTCAAGCTGTTGGCTGGGCGCAAACCTGGGACAACTGCTTGGAAAGCAGCTGCACTAACCTCTCAGCCACCAATGCTTGACAACACATATATTATTCTTTGACAAAGTCTTAACAAAAATTTATTCATAATTGAAAATGAAATTCAAATAAATATTTTGTCTCAATGACTTTTATCAATAGGCAAAGATTATGATCCATTAAAAAGAGAGCTCTGGTACATATTTACTTTAATGTTTTATTTTAAAATTTTGAAAAATTCAAATATAATTTTTAGAATGTTTGTTGTTTGAAAGCTTACATTTGTAATAAGTAATACAAAAATTATCAATAGATGGTAGATAAAAAAAAAGATTTAATTGGGAAAGTAAAAAGTTGCATATATGGTCAAAGTCATCTGTAGGGTTATTCAAATATAAAAAGCCCCAACTAGTTAAATAGAGTTTATAGCAAAATTAAATTAATTTTTAGCATAATTAATATTTACAATATTTTCAAAGCTAATAAAAATGACAAAAGTAATTAAAAAATTTTAAAATAAAAACAAAAATCCTTATTTAAAAAATAAATAAAAATTAAAGAGAGTGTAAGCTCTATCAAGCTTAATATTCCTATCCTCAGGCCAGTTTCATGTTTTTGGAATTCCTCAGTGAGGCACCATATCCTAGTGCCTCACTGAGGAATGCCAAAAGCATGAAACTTGTCTGAGGATAGGAATGATTTCTAGATAGATATTGTTTAAATATTTTCTCTTGGTGGTATTTATCAATAAAACTTGTTAGAGCTATTGCACGCTCTTTAGTTTTTATATTTACAAGCTTATTAAATTAAATCACATGATGTATGATTTATTTTAAGCTTTTAAAAACCCTTATTTACTTAAAAAATTAAAAATATATTTAAAACAAATTTTTGCTTTAGAAAGAAAACAAAACATATTTTTTTCTTTATAAACATAACATTGAATTGTGCAATGAGCAATTTTAGGTGGAGCTATTCTTATCTCTTGATTATACCTATCATCTTAAAACCAAAAAAAAAAAAATTATAAATTTAATGCCACTAAAATTCAAATTTGCAATGTAATATTGTGAATTAGAGCTTAAAAGCAATATGTAAACATTACTCCAGGAGTTACAGATCAAATAATTCAGTATTTGCTGTACTGGACAAGCTGACAATAGAAGTGAACTGTATAAAGTTTAGGACTAGTATTATATGTACATTTTGATTGGATGATATAAAATAGTTTCTGGATAGTAGAAATTAATTTAGGATGTCGTGGAGATGCTCAAAAGTCAGTTAAAATGTCTAATATAATGCTAATACTAACATTAAACAAATGTATAAGAATCTGAAATATACCACGCATATAAATATGTGTGCAAATTTAATGAGTCCATTTACAAATACTTGTAGTAAACAGTATGAGTAATAATTTTCCATTGGGCAAAATATTAGCATGAATGATTCAATAATATTTGCACCTACAATAGAAAAAAAATGATCTAGGCAACCATAATACAAACTTAAGACCCCAAAACATTTATTTTATAAAATATTATAAAAACAATATTTTTATATAAAATTTTATATGTCATATTTTCATTTTAGTGTGAAAAAAGTAACGGTATATAAAATATATCATATTTTTAAAAATAATGTAATATTTCTGCACTTCAATTCAAAGAGTACTATTTTAAGGCTCTATTTTAACGGTTTTCGTGTAGTTGTCTTTAAGAAGTGATAAATAATAGGTTAATCTTAATGCTCGTTTAGGAATAAGTGTAATAAATATTGAAAGTTTTGTGGATACTAAGGATATGCGTTATTTAGTATTATCAGAAATCATGTGTGCGCGGTTGAGCGCAGTTGGTCGAGTTTGGCTTGTAATTCGAGAGGTTCCAGAATCGATTCTGTCTCTTATAGTTCGGGTGCTCAAACATCGTATGAATTCTCAAGCAATAAAACCATTAGTATATTCTTTTTTTTTATGAAAACAATCCATATACTTGCCGAGCTTATGAATTTCCTCGTTAAAGTATTACTTTAACAACTAAATTGAAGTTTAAAACGGACATTATATATTGTATTATAAAAACAATTGTATAAATAAACATTAAAAAACGAGCCATTTTGGATTTTAAAATTCAAAACTTGTTACATCACACAAACACAAATTATTATGTGTTATAAAGAAATTGTTTAATGTTAAATAAGCCATCATATAAAAATATTTTAATTCTAATAATCATCACATGACCAATAAACATCACATGACCACCTCCTCTTATGCTTGGGTATAACTGTTGTTAAAACAGGCAAAACTCACTATATATATATATATATATTGCCACACACAGCAAGCTAGAGTAATCAATGGATGCCAGAAGGCTTGTGCATAAAATCCCCATCTAGTGCCTACTCATCCAATATCCCCAGACTAGTTTCTGGCTTGTGGCCTTCGTCAGTGAGGAGCCTTAGATCTGAGAGCACTGCATCTAGATCTTAGGACCTAATACAACCCTTCAGCAACCACTTTTTATCTCCATTTAACTACAAAACTATGAGCCTTAAATTGAAAATACCTTAATGTTTTCAATCCAAGCCCATTAGCTTATATAGTCATATGGGTCTGAACCCAGTTCAGTACCCATACGTTTTGGTGTCTTTGGTTCTTTAATAACCATAGCCACCACTATCCTATTAGGCAGGATTGATTTTAATCCAATAAACATCACATAACCACCTCCTCTTATTCTAATAATCGTTAGTACAAATGTTTCACTTAAAATATAAAAATATAAATCGCTTGAAAGTTACATTCTTCTCTCCATATCTGTATTATTTGATTACAAACCACATCATAGATATCAAAATTTCTGGATAATAACCAATTGTTTAATAATATACATTTTTTCCATATGTCATAACATCGGCTGGGAAGTGAACACACAACTGTCTGCTTGCAAGCCTGCAACAACTGTCCACTGTGCTGAACTCTCAGCTAACAGCATGACATAATATACATTTAATACCGTATACACATAATGTGTATTTGTATATAGCAGTTCAAAGTACAGTAATAGTATATTGGACTATTTCCATCATTTAATATTAATTGTTAATATATAAACAAATACAAAACCTGTATAAAGAGCAAAGCTTTATTAACATTAAAAATACTGTACTGCTTTTTTTCCCTTATGTCAAAGAAGCGGTTGGGAAGTGAACTCGCAACAACTGTCTGCAAGTAACTGCTTGCAAGGCATCTGTGCTGACCTTTTGGCTAACAATGCTTGACTGTACTGCTTTTAATATGCTTTCGACAGATAATTGTCATAATGATTCCAACACAAATGAAATAAAACAACTAAATAAAAATAAATACTTTATTAGTTAACCAGTTTTTACCCTATATTAGGGCCTTTTTAATATTAGTCCCTACTATAGGGTGAAAACTGCTTCAATGATACTGTATCTATTTTTACATAGTTGTATTATTTTAATTGCTGTTGTAATCATTATTAATTATTTGAAAACATTATGGACAAATTTATGTTTGACCATTGTAAAAAATAATTGTCATAAATGTAGCAATGCTTGTAACAGAGGTGGGGAAATAAGACCCTGTTTAAAAGCTTAAAAATAGCACATTGTTTGCATAGTGCATTAATTAGTTAGAGCAAGTCACTTTTTGGAAAGAGGAATGCAGGATTCTTTCCTATTGATGGCATAAATGTCCTTGGACATGTGTCATGCCTCCTTCACCTTTCACTTGGCATTATTGTGTTCCCATCAAACAACGTTGAAACGTGTGGACTTGAGTCGATGGCTGGAAATAGTGAATGCCAGAAAAAAAAAACGTTTGTGTCCAAATGTGTTTTTGTCTTGTTATGCATGTATTTATGCTGAGACAATCGGGTAGAAACCTATGTTCTTCTTTTCAAAAAGTGGCTTGCTCTAACTAATTAATGCAATATCCAAATAATATGCTAATTTTTTAATTTTTAAACAAGGTCTTATTCACCAAACTCTGTTACAAGCGTTTCTGTGTTTATAAAAATGAGCTGTCGAAAGAATTGTAATCACTACAGTATTTGTATTGTTAATAAATTTTGTTCTTAATACATATGCGGAGGTAAAGCATTCATAAATTTTATTTATTAATGGTTAAATGTTTTTTCTTAAAATGCAAATTTTATTTTAATTTTTCAAACACATTTAACTGTTAGTAATAACATAAAGATTAGCGTGTAACGCAGTGTTTGCATGGTATCAGTATCTGATCTTTTCTGGTCTAACTAGTAATACTATATTGTCAAGGGACTTGAAACTGGGACCCTTTAGATTAGTGAATGCTGGTACATTGCCTTCATTTATATATTCACAAAATTAAAGGTATAAGAGAGGCAAATAATCTTACCCAAAGTATTGGATTATATACCAATCTGTGCATTATTATCGCAGTTGTAAATATTTGGAAAGTATAAATAAAGTTTGAATTTTTATAAAAACCCATTTAACAATAATATTGGCTGGTGGAAATAGTCCAAAATATAATTATAACTACAATACCGTTATCACAAACTTTCAGAAAAACACCAAATTGAAAATGAGTATGCGATTGTAATTATATAATACAAAGATTCCAGATCACTAAAAGAATTATGGAGAGATGATGGGACTAATACGATTGAAACAAAATATGTATAGGAGAGACATAAAGGTATAAACAGAATCAGTGAAAATATGAAAAGGCTGGAATAATGCTGGGATAGACATATGGCTAGAAAAGATGATAGTAGATGGACAGTTGAAATTTTAAACTCGATTCCAAGAGATTGTAAAAGACCCAGAAAGAGACTACATGTGAGATTACACATTGTATTTATATATGAAAAATATACAGATAATTTATATAACAAAATCACTGAAAGGAGTGAGACTAAAATGGAGTTGGGCTGGACATGGCTAGAAGAGATGATAATATATAAACAGTTGAAAATGGATTTCAAGAGATTGTAAAAGACCCAGGAAGAGACTACATGTATGTATATATGAAAGTATACAGGATAATTTATATAATGACATCACTGAAAGAATTTAGAGACTGAAATGAAGTTGGGCTGAACATGTTGTAAAAAGAGATGATAGTAGATGGTCAGTCAAAATCATAAATTGGATCCCAAGAGTTCTAAAAGATTTATAAAAAGATCATACATAAGATGGATTGCCAAAAAAAGGCTAATAGATTGGGGAAACTGGATTAAACTTGGAGAAACCTTAATCCAGCATTGGACCAATAATGTTTTAAAATGTTGGTGATGATAATAGTAAAATAAGGAAATATCAACCTATGTCAGTTTACACAGTGTTTTCTCAAAATATTGCCTATATTATTATGGATGTGGAACAGGTTATAAGCTGGTTCAAATTGAATATTATCTTGAAAGTTAATTATTGTTATACTAAATTTTGCTCCACAGTTTGGCTTAATTAGTAGAGCATCTGACTTAGGATAGTGCGATCCCAAGATGGATTCTAGGTCTGGCGCTTGGACTTCTTATGAACTCTGAGCAAGAAAGCCATAAACCTTCTCATATTAAACTTTAAGGTATAATTGCCATCTTAATTTATTATGTATCAATCATCAATATTATTTTATTACATGGACAGGTCCACAGAGTTGTCATATCACCAATTCATCCATTTTTCTACTCAATTCTCTTCTCTGCCCAGTTCTTCAATTGCATGTAACTCTCCCATCTATTACATCATCCAACAATGTCAATCTTTCCCATTATTTCTTTTTGTTTCCACTCACCATTTCTTCCAAAATGACTTTCATTAGACTCTACTTTATATTTAATATATATCCAATTGAGTCTCCAATATATATCCAATCGAGTTTCTCTTTCTATTTCTAATTTCCTCAATCAATCTTATTTCTTCATTTACTCTTTTTCATTTATTTTATTAATTTAACTGCTTTTTTCCCATTCTTCTCCATGACGACATCTTAAAGGTTTCCATTCTGTTCCTAATTTTATTACTCTTTGTCCACATTCCACAAACATACTATAGTACATTCCACATATAACATTCAATTATCTTTTCCTTAATTCTCTCTTTAAAGGTCTACAAGATATAAATGCCTCCTTTGCCAACACTATTATTCCTTTAACTTCATCTTCACTTCCATCCTCATTCAGCCAACTACTCAACTATCTTAATCACTTTATCTGTTGTCTATTACATATATCATATTTAATATAAATAATCCATAACATTTCTTAAACCTCATTTCTTAAAAGTAATATTTTATTTTCATTGAATTTTTATATATATAAAAGTATAGCTATTTTATTATTTTCCTACGTTTTTGACCA
>JAQFVV010006632.1:421486-463986 GCA_028023455.1 Epiperipatus broadwayi | reverse complement strand
AAAAAAAAAAAAAAATCTATAACGGAGAATAAAGTCTCAAAAATGTGTAAAACAACATCTGGTAATGAAAGAAAAGTTATTCTCACAATAAAAAGAAAAGATCGAATTATTAAAAATAGAGTTTATATCATGAAATATGCGAAGAATCTCATAAAGAATAATATAGCAATAAAGAAAAAAGCAAAGTATCCTCTATATTAATTATATCTGAATTGCAAAGCATTTTATATGAAGTAAGACACATCATTAAATGGATGAAGAAGGTAAAAGTTCCTAGAAATCATGAAATTGAAATCGATATATTTTATAAGAAGCAGGTGAAGACCTTGGAAAATTGTTGGTAACATTAAATATCAAACATGTAAATGATAATTAGAGGATTGAAAGAACATAGCAGTAATATTGATATTCAAGAATATCATGGAAAAGATATTAGTAGATAGAGATCTAATGTCTTCTGTCAGTTTTATACAAAATCTTCACGAAGATAATTACAATTTACCTACAGTGAAGGTTAGATTCTAATCAACCAAAAAAAGTAACTGGATTTAAACATGTCTTTAGTATAGCAGATCATATCCAAGTATTGAGAAAAGGTATAAAAGCGATCAATAAAATATGAATTGCCATTATGCTTTGGATTTGTAGATTATGAAAAGAATTTGATTGCACAAGCATTTCTACAGGGATTATAATTTTGGAACATTAAAATATAGATTCAAAATATGTCACAGTCTGAAAGATATTGATCAAAATGCAAAAATGGTGATTAGATTACCTCATAATACTAAGGTCATTAGCATTGAGAAGGAAGTGCAATAAGTAATTCAATATCTGCAAAATTGTTTTTTATCATATGTCATAGCATCGCTCTGAGGCAAACCTGCAACAACCATCTGCAACCAACTGCTTGCTTGCAAGGTGGTTGCACTGACCCTTCGGCTAACAATGCTTGACAATCTGCAAAATATTTTATGGCTGTTTTACAAGGAATATTTTGTGGACTAAAAATGGTAAGCTAAAGAAATACAAGTAAATGGAAATTAATAAAGTCACCTAGAGTTATTTATGTACCAGAAGCTTCAAAACTTCAGGAAATATTGCAAGAGTTATCAGAAGAAAGCAAGCAAGTAGAATTAAAGATAAATGCTCTCTCAGAGAAAGAAAAAAGATTAATAGGCTGGTTTAGAAGAAATTAACAACTGACAAAATCTTGATCAGATTATTATTACAGATGGAAAAAGAAATTTGGATGGAATGCATTAGGTAAAAATAATTTAATATTAAAATCAAATATGCCATGTATTTGAAAAAAAGTTTTTAATAGATGTGTCTTACAAATTCATACTTATTTGAAATACTTAATAAAGGAGCAGTTCAGCGATGTGGGATTGCTAAATGAAATATGGAAGGGTATATGCAAGGAGTAATAAGAAGTGAATTGAAATTCATGGGAAAAAATAAGTTTCAAAAAATGACATAATTGAAAAAAATATCAAGACACTGAAATGGACAAATTTTTAGAAAAAATGTTAATAGAGTTGAAGTGTTAATCTAGATTTTAAGAGATTGTTAAAAACCTAGAAAGAGACTGCATGTGAGGTGGATGTACGATGTAAAAAAGTTTACCAGTGTGTTATCAATAAGGGAGGGTAAAAACTAAAGAAACCAAATGAAACTTACAGAAACGTTGGTCCTGCAATGAATTGATAATGATTGAAAATGGTGATAAATTAAAAAGCAGATATATTAATTTTTAACTGGGTTTAAACATTTATATTTTGGTTAATGATGATGTGATAATTTCTAGATTAATAAATGATTAGTAAAAATCATTAACTTACTTATCTGAATTGAAAGCTATCAAAGTTGTGAGTGAAAAACATTTGGCCCTTGTCAATCAAATTGCAATGATTTAATATTAATAAATTCTAATCAACCATTTACATTTTAAAAATATAATTAATAAAACCACCGGCTACAAAAATTGGCGCTGAAGACAGAAATCCCTAAATAATACCGTCCTCAGTTTCAAAATACTAAATTTTTGTTCTTGTTGACGTTAATTTTTTAAATTATTTATTAATCAGATAATGTAATTACATTTTTTAGTATACTTCGAACGCTTCTCTACATTCAATTCCTAACATTGCAAGATCTTTACCTCTGATTTGGCCTACTTTTGAAATAGCTTATTAGTTTTATTTACTAAAAGAACTTTGTTTTTCCTGTGTCAAATGCGTTGACCAGGAAGCGAACTCGGGCCAACTGCTTGGAAAGCAGCTATGCTAACCACTAGGCCATCAACGCTTGACTACTAAAAGATCTTTCAACATTTAGTTAGGGTCACTTAAAGTGCGAAAACAACAAAAAGAATTACAATTATAAAAAAAAGCATGTATTTTATAAAATTCGTTTGCTTAACATTCTTTTAATTAATAATTACGAAAACTGATTGACTGACATTTTTGTCAGTAAGGTCTTTCAATATTAAAACGCTGGAATTAATTGTTCATCAAATTGTTCTGAAAAAATTTTCAAACTATAATTGATTTTAACACACTAAGAGTTTGAAAATACGTCACTGCAAAACCCATGGTGTGTAAAAGTAAATGTTCAAATATATATACAAACATTTCTTCTACTTCATATAAAAATTAAAATGATTTCATAATAAGGTGACCATACGTAATGATTTTATTAGTATAGTACCAGTTTTCTGACATTTGTACCTTTTTTTAAAAAAAAAATTAAAACCATTTTTCGTCTAATATTACACTTGATTTTTTTGCTGTTTTCCTTCACTTAAAGTCAAAATAAGATAAGCATATTCCGTAATAATTTTCAATTTATAGTCTACGACAGCAATACTCATGCTGTGTGAGCTATTTCAAATGTTCTGGTTTTAAATTTGAAAAAAAAAATGCTAACCTTATTTTATATGAATTGTATAATACTTACCAAAATATTGTATCTCACTTTTTGACCATACTTTACATAAATGGCCATTATCAAATTTTTATATGCTCTAAATTATAGGGCAAAATAAAATTAAATTTGTAACTTTGTTGAAAGAGGATATAAACTATAACTTTCAAAATAAAATATTAATGATTATAACAATTGATATATATATATAATACTGTTGTCAGCTTATTTATATGACAATTATATAAGTGCATGCAGGAAGAAATATTGATTATTATTCTTGTATTATTTACCTCCTGTTTGGCATTTGCATGGCTGAATGATGATTTTATTTAGGTTTATTTGTTATAAAAGTATTTAGATTTAATAACTAATGATTATTTCACATTTCATTTGACTTCATTGACTCTTATTGCATGCAGGTGTAAAAATGATCCAATGTGAGGCAGGCTAATTATCATTAGCTATAATTTTTTTTTATTGTCTATATTGATATTTTTCTTTATATCATTATTTGCTTTCTATTCTAGCATAGATCACATATCAGTGTTTGGTTATGTAAAATAGATATATTTCCATCATTACTTGTTTTAATTATATTCTTATTACAATAAATGATATTAAAACAGGTAAAACTCTCCATACAGTAGTACCACTCAGTGCAAGCCAGAGTAATCAATGGATACCAGGAGTTTGTGCAAAAATTCCTATCTAGTGCATACTCATCCAATATTCCCAGACAAGTTTCTAGATTGTAGCTTTCATCAGTTAGGAACCTTGGATTTGAGAGCACTGCACCTAGATCTTAGGATCTAATGAACCCTCCAGAAAACTAGTCTGGGTCTGGGAATACTGGATGAGTAGACACTAGATAGGGATTTTATGCACAAGCCTTCTGGTATCCATTGATTACTCTGGCTTACACTGAATGTCACTACTGTATGGAGAGTTTTTTCTGTTTTAATAACAGTTATGAACAAGCATAAGAAATGGTGATCATGCAATGTTTAGTGGCTTATTACAATAAATGATACTTTAGTATCATACAAATAATTTTTAAATTTATAGTCAACTTCATTTGCATGGTACAACTGGAATTGCTTTTGTTGCCATTTGTAACAATTTATTGGATGGAATCCAAAGAATATGAAAGTTTATCTTTATTACATCTTTAAGTTATTTTACTTGCTATTTGCATTTGATTCACATCAACAATCTGGTCAGTTATCTTAGCTAAACTAACTTCATTTTTTTCTGATCAGCTATCTAGAATTTTAACCAAAAGACTGTTTTTTACAAGGCTCCTCGTAGACATCTGAAGTCACTCTAACTCAGCCGATTCTTATGCTAAAAAATTTGTTCGATATGTTTTGAAGAGGTTTTTAAAAGTTCTGTACGATGGTGACCTCTTCCTACTTATTTTACAAGTACAAAATAAAAAAAAACGCATTTAAACCTAAACAAAGAAAGAACATTATTTGTGATTGGTTCTTAGCAAGCTCTCAGCCGAAAAAGACATTCTGATTGTCTGGAAAGAACAAAGAAACCGCCTGATCAAAGAAAATAAAGAAAAACGCTGAGATTTTCATTTTGAATCCAATTTTAAGTATTATAAAATTATATTTATGAAAATTAAAATTATTCTCAGAGAGAATAATAAAAAAACAAAATTATTTTCGAAAAATATTGAAGATTTTAGTACAAATATTGAAGATGTAGTAAAAAGAAATATTTACTTTTCTATAACATAAAAGTCGATCTTTTTGTTTATATTATAGCTTTTATGTTGCCGAAATTGAATATTTTAGAATAAATAAATAGCAATTTATTTTTGAAAGAACTTTCGTTCTCTTCATAACCTGAAAAATTAATAATATACTTTTTATAAACGTATCTGAGTTGAATTTAATATTATAGGCGAATATGTTTTAACAATAGGCTTTGTCTTCAGTTTGTGAGTTGGCCAATTAAAAGATTTGATTTTTACCTCATACAACCAATAATATAATTAGCGGTTAAAAGGTTAATAGTGTTTACATAAAGCTATTAAGTTTAAGGGTTCTTTGATTTTCTACATTTTCAATATTGAACATTATAATGCTACTTTCAGTGTCAGCAATATTCAGAAATGTTACCAAATTCACCACTTCCTTTATTTTGCTGTAATATTTTATATAAATGCAATTTATCCACTACTTTGAACACTTTATAGCAAAAATCTTTTATTGTACCTATATGCATTCACAATCTTATATTTCGAGTGTTCTGCAGTCTTCATCAGAGCCATTTTAAAAATTAAAAACAGTGGTTCTGAAGTAGCTGCAGGACAGTCAAAATGTAAGATTGTGCATGCATATAGATCCAATAAAAGGTTTTTGCTAAAAATTTTCAAATTAGTGGATAAATTGCATTTATATTAGCACTGATTGTTTAAATATCAGGTAAACAAAAATATTTGGTCAGTTGTTATATTTATTTTTTTTCTTGTACCAAACATGAGATTGTGGTGCTATTGATGATGTTATCAACTTAATTTCATTTTTTGTTAGCTTTAATGTTCATTGGATGAAAAATATTAGAATTTAAATAATATTGATTTGTTAACTTAAAAAATCTGAAAATGTCAGCGTCATACAGAGATAACCTAATAAAAAAGAGCCGATAACATCACTGATTGGTAGTTTTCAATTTTCTCCACATCAGAGTACCTGCAAAAACTATAAAGCATATACATTCATTTATTTAGATTTTGAAATTTAAAATGCAATTTTTGATAGTTTGTTTATATAATAAATTATGACTATTTTATAAAATAATTATAAAATATTTATTTTTTGACAAAGTTATTTGTGATTAGAGCCAGATTTTATTTGAAAATATTTGCCTTTAGAAGAAGACAAGTTAATGAAAATGTAATGGATGCCAGGAGGTTTGTGCATAAAATCCCTATCTAATGCATACTCATCCAGTATCCCAAGACTAGTTTCTGGCTTGTGGCCTTTATCAGTGAAGAGCTCTCAGATCCAAAGCTCCTCACTGAGAAAGGCCACAAACCAGAAACTATTCTGGGGATATTGGATGAGTATGCACTAGATGGGAATTTTATACACAAGCCATCTGGCATCCATTGATTACTCAGGTTTGCACTGAGTGGCACTACTGTATGGAGAGTTTTTCATGTTTAATAAAAGTTATGGGCAAACATAAAAAATTGTAGTTATGTGATGTGGTAAAAATGTAATAACATAAAACAGGAAATTATGATTAGTTAAAAGAAGAATGCTTCTATAATCATTGCGGTAATTTTTTTTTTCAAAATTTATAGGTTTCTATATTGATGTGTCTTGTCTGTTTCTGTCAGGACATCCACATTTTTGAATTTTTAACAATGAAAAAAAATCGTTCCCACTTGGAACTAAAACTCACATCCTAATGCTGTCTAGAAAAATGCTTTAGCAACTGACATCATGCTTTTTACATTATAATTTAGAGAAAATAGTTCAAATAACCAAAAATATATTTATTTGTGATTTTGTTACATATCTAGATACTTTTTATACAATAATTTATACAATAATTATTATAAATCAATAAAATAAATTATTAATAATTTATTTTGAATGGAAATATTTTATTTTCAAAAATAGAATATTGTATTATCAGTCAATATAGTTTGATTCTGATTATAAGTTTAGCTTCATATGTAATCAGTCTAATTATAATAATGAGTATAAAATTATATTGTAATTTGGTAATAAATATTAAAAAAAATTAAACTTTTAATACATAATTTGTTAGATATAAAATAAATAAATAAATATTCATTCAGATTTTAAGAAAAAGATAAATAATGAAGATTTTGTTAATTTAAAAATAAACCAAAATAATCTTTATATAAATGATGTTGTAATAAGTTTTTGTTTTGATTATGATCTCATTTTTTAAATATTTTTAGAAATGAAATTTAAATATTGAAAATTTATATCAATAGTAAACAAAAATATCTATCAAATGAAGTCAAATTTATTATTTTCTGATAAGTGATAATGGTTTAATTTTAAACTTAATGTTGAATGTTTATAGTAATTGAGAACAAAGGAAATCGACAACTTGCAAAAGAGTTAATGCATTTTTGATTATCCAAATAGACAAATTGCTCTGCATGATACATGCATTTTGGAAATAACTTCCTTCATCAGTTGCCTTGAAGCACAGCCAATAATCTATATTCCCAAATCACTCTTCAGTGTATATGCATTTCAGGAATCACTTTCCTTATCAGCTGTTACTAACAACTCCTAATGATTTATATAAAATGCAACAGCTGATTAACTTACAATAATACTATAATAGTAACTGTCCTGCTTATAATGTGTCACTATTCAATGCTACATTTACTTAATATAAACAATCATGGCTATATCTTAAGGCAGAAACAGTTTTATTTTATAAAAAAACCTTAATTAAGAAATTCAACATCTATTTATTAAAGTTTTACTGATGTAAATTAACATGGTATAAAACAACTTTGTTTGTTTGAACTATAATTTTACCTTAGCTTGTTCATGAACCAATTAATATTTGACTTATAAGAAGGAAAGTGTTAAAATATATTTTGGAAAAATTGCATGACTAAAATACAAAAAAAAATGATAATAAATTATGTATTTAATGGCATATGATGCATTCAACATGTGGACATATGTAGGTAACTACGCTTAAGTAAAAAAAACAATCATCAATCATAGTAGCTAGTTGCTGTTGGTCAACTTCTTAATTTCATTTATTTGAACATTTACACTTCTTAGTATAGTTATAACACTTTTACCTGCAATGTTTACATGCTTAAAACATAAGAGCATTATGTTTTTCTAAATTCAAATTTATATTGTGTAGTGCAGTAATTATGAGTTTTATTTAAAATATAACTCCTTATTTACTGATTACAAGTCAATTTCAAGTGTATAATTTTATAGTATTTTCTTGAAATAATGTGAAAGAATGAGTACATTCATCTTAAGTATATTTTATTTCAGTTACCTAATTATTTTCATAAAGATTAAAAATGTTATTGAATCTCTTATATTTTAAAAAGTGCATATGTATAACACATTTGTGTTATATAAATATACATTTTAATCTTAGCATTTGATAGGTAAAATTCAATGTACAATGACCTATTTAATTTAAAAGAATTAATGTCAATTGAGAACCTATTGCAAAAAGCATAATTGATCATATTTATATATTTTAAATGTTTATGGTGTTTGATATATATATATATATATATATATATATATATATATATATATATATATATATATATATATATATATATATATATATATATATATATATATATATTATAGAGCTTGCACATAAGCTCTTAACAAGCTTTGCAGAATATCTCCAATCTCAGACTGTTTTTGATACTGGCTTCCTAAGTAAAATGCTAGGATATTCAAGCATTAGATTAAATTATTTAAATATCCTAGTACCTTATTAAGGAAGCTAGTAGCAGAAACTGGTCTGGGGTTGTGGATATTCTGCAAAGCTTGTTAAGAACTTATTTACAAGCTCTATATATAACATTTGTAATACCCACTTGTTAAATTAGGTCATGTGACATATGACTTGATTTCTTTGATATATATATATTAAGTTTTTTATTTCTTAATAAATGTTGAATTAATTTAAAACAAGTAAACTTGTTTGGTTGTCATTCAATTATGCAATGCAAATTTACTGGTTAATGGTACTTAGATAGGATACTATTCATGAATTAATTATACCACACAATTCATTATAAACACCTGAAAAAAAAGTTTGAAAGTCCAACCACAAGATAGGTAAAGCAGCATAATTGCATATCATTTTTTTTGTATTGAATTTAGTGTTTATTATCTGACTAGATATAGATTTTTATACAATAAAAAATTAAATGATTTGACATTCTTAAATGTTTAATAAATAATCCGAAGCTTATTGTAATTATATTGTTAGTTACAAGTAACAATTATATTAAGATAAAAATTACATCTGAATTGATTCAGTGATTGATAAAGATACACATGATAATTATTGAAGATGAATAAAGGTTAGTGCAATTAGATATTCACATATTTTATTTTAAACTATTATTAAGTAAAGTGTATATTATAATAAGTCAATATTCACCATAATGATCCATAATCTTATTCCATTATAGAGAGTTGGTAATAGTAATAAATTTTATTTTGTTACAAATTAGAGTGATTTGCTTTAATTATATTCAAAGTTCATTGAGGTGGATCATAAATTCTGTTTAGATATTAATTTTATATTAATATTTGAATATAATAAACATATATCATGTGCAACCTTCTTAAACACTTTATCAGTACTATTTATTCATATCAAAACTAACAATTTCAACTGTCCTGCAGTCTTCATCAGAGCTCTTTACAATCCTATTTCTAAAGACCCAACAGTATTAATCTTTCATATGTCTTGACAGTTATAGTCTAAATTTTTAATAACTTAGCTTTATTAATCTGAAGAGTATTTGGATATGATTTGTCTTTAGCATTTAAATAAATATCAAATAGGAATCTATCATTTATTTTACATATTGATGTGATTGGATATTATAAATTTTAATGTTATCTAATAGGATAATTTTATTTTATAGTATTATAAGTGGGTGAAAGTGATGATATATGTTAAGTTAATTTATTTTGTACTATTATCAAGTATTTAATCTTATTATAATTCACTGAATTAATAAGAATATATTGATATTAAAGGAATTGCATAGCTGGGTTTACATTTATTTTATTTAATTATAATCGAAAATCAATTATTGAAATATATATATTTATTTAGATATCATTGATATTTTAGATTTGTAGGGCAGATTAAATTATTATCTCATCCATCCATGAATCATTATATTTAAATATAAATATAAATAATGTTTAACCTCTAATATAAGTTTGTATTATTATAAATAGCTTTTGAATTCATAAGGAATATAAAAGTTTGTCTAATTTTGTCATTAATTTTATTCTAATACAATTGGGTTATATAATAGGCATAATTGTTATTTATAAGATAACGATATTTGGTTTTATTGCTTTATCTTTAACCTATTGCAAATAATGCTAGGATTTTAGGATATCTTGAAATAGTGATTTTCTTATTTTTTATCTGTTCTAAATGTTATTTGAATTTAGGAAGCTACAACAAAGATTATTATCACTCTCTCAGATAATTAAGTGTTAAATTGTTATTCATTAACCCTCTAATTGCATAACCCATTACCCATACTTTATGTATAGTTCAATATTCATTATTGTATTTGACATATAAGCTATTATGTGTTAATGTTAAACCTTCATCTAACATCAAAATCATCAGCCATTATCAATCCACTGCAGGATGAAGGTCTCGCCAAGTTCAATCCATCTTCTCCGATCCTTAGCTTCTCTTCTCCACATCATCCCTACACACTTTCTTCTTTTATCCATCCATCTCACATGTGGTCTCTTTCTGGGTCTTTTACAATCTCTTGCAAAACAGTTTAAGATTTCAATTGCCCATCTATTATCATCTCTTCTACAAATATATCCAACCCAATTCCATTTCAGTCTTTTAATTTTTTCAATGAGATCAGTAACACCTGTTTGTTCTCTTACCCATATATTGTGTTTTCAATCTCTTCTTGTTACTCCCAACATGCATCTCTTCATACTTCTTTGAGTGGTCAGAAGTCTCTATATTGCTCTTTTATTAAGTGTCCAAGTCTCAGATCCATAAGTAAAAACTGGTAAAACACATTTATTAAAAACCTTCATTTTCAAATTCATATGTGTTATACTTATATCATTAATGTATATAGATAATTTCTGTATTAATATTTTTGTACTTTTTAATGGATAGCAAATATTATTGGTTATGAGGAATTTTGCATTAAAAATATAGATTCTATCATAAATAAATTAAATAAGATACAACTGAATAGAAACCAAGGTATTTTTACAATGGGTATTGAGAAAATGTATCCTAGTATTCAAGAATTAAAAATATAGAAATTTTAATACAGAAATTATCAATGTATATTAATGATATAAAAATAATACATATTATAGAAGAAGGTCTAACATTAATACATAATACTTATATTTCAAACGCAGTAATGACTAATAGAATATATATATATATATATATATATATATAGTCATATATATGCGTATTTATATATATATATATATATATATATAAAGGATGTGTAATAGGTTGTGCAATTAGTGGGTTGATGTTATCAACATGTATTAACGAATTGAAAATAAAAATAATTTTTAAAAAATAAAAAAATAACACGTTATTTTAGATATGTTGATGATACTTTAATAATCGGTAACATAAAAGCTATAAATAATAATTATAAAAAATTTAATAATAATATATACAATATAAAATTTACAATAATAAAATTTGATGTTAAAATAAAGTATTTAGATATAGAGATTAAGATAGATAATGATAATAAAATTATATTAAAACATTTCATTAAAAACGATAATTAAGGAAGATAATTTCTATAGATTCATAACAGATATGGTTACAAAAAATGGCAGTTATAAAAATCTTGAATATAAAAACAATAGATATAACACAGAGAGAAATATAGGCACTTTACAAAAGAAACAATTTATTGAATTATATACTAAAAGATAGAAATGGAGTTGGACTGGACTTATTGCTAGAAGAGATGATAATAGATGGACAATTGAAATTTTAAATTGGATTCCAAGAGATTGTAAAAGACCCAGAAAGAGACCACATGTGAGGTGGATGGATGAAAGAAATAAAAAAGTGTGCAGGGGTGATGTGGAGAAGAGAAGCTAAAGATTGGAGAAGATGGATTAAACTTGAAGAGACCTTCATCCTGCAGTGGATTGACAATGGTTGATAATGATAATGATGATACTAATTAAGTATATAACCCTAAGAGTATTTAAAATAATTTTTTTTAATTATAAACTACCTAATTCAAATATTAATAATAATTGTATTATAAATAATAATAGCACATCTACGAATAATAAAAAGTGGATAAAACTTTCATGGTTTCCAAAACTTTATCCTACACTACTAAAAAACATAAATGATGTAGATAAAATTACAAAAAAACATCTGCACATAAATTTGCATAAAATTTGCATAATTTTACAGTTATTAACAGAATAACTCGCCATGAATATGGGACTGTAAACTGTCCTGAAAGCGCTTGGCCATAAAATTTTAATAATTTCACTGATAATTTATTAATAGCTGCATTATCTGTGTGCAGAGCACATAAATATATATATATATTAAAAAAATCAAGTCAGATATCATATGACCTAATTTAGTAAGCTTGTATTTACAAATGTAGAGCGCGCAAAATAAGCTCTTAACAAGCTGGATTGGAAGATATATGTGTTTGAAAATTCAGATTTTCTTCTTAATAGTTATACATTAGATAAAGTTCTGTGCTTGTCCTGGTATTTTTAATCTAATGCTTAAGTATCCTGGCATCTCACTGATGACACCAGTAGCAGACACCGGTCTGGGATTGGGGATATTCTCAAAGCTTGTTAAGAGCTTATTTTGCAAGCTCTATATATAACATGATACATATAAAAGCATTAATATAAAATGGTCAAATAGTACAAATCTTCACAAATTAATAGGTAATTATAGAATAAGAGATGTGAAATATAAAAATGTAATTGTATATAAAATTACGTGTAGAAATTGCTGCCTGGTTTGTTATGGAGGGAAACAAATGAAAGAGCAAAGAAAAATAATAATGCTATTAATAGAAGAAATTATAGATCTGCTTTATATGTTCATTATTTAAAATATGGATATAAAATAGATTGTGTTAAAAATATGTCTTTAAATTATATTAAAGAAATTAATAGAAGAAAGATATATGAAACCAATTACATTAATTATAACAAAAATAATTGCATGAACCTATAAAAAACATTAATTAATTTGATTAATAATTGACTAATGATGAACAAATGGAAGATTATGTAATATACATTTACACAGGTTTTTTTTGTATGTCTTGAAAATATTGTATGGTTTTAATAGATTCTACTCAATTTTATAAAAAAAGATAGATGTCATTATATATGCAATGTAAATCGTGTAATCGTAAATTAGTTAGAACACATTGTAAAGGGCAAAAATTAATATTTGCCAAAAAGGGATTTTTGTGTATGATTATTATTATATATATTATTGCTGTTATATAGTGATATTTTATATATATCATTGATTTATTTAAATATTACATATGCAATTAGAGTTTACAAACTTTATATATATATATTTTTTTTTTATATATATATATATATATATATATATATATATATATATATATATATATATATATATATATATCAAAGCATTGACCAGGAAGGAAATCCAGGCCAGCTGCTTGGAAGGCAGCTATGCTAACCGCTAGGTCACCAAGTGTTGTGGTGGGTGAAAAAAAACATGGCTTACAGTAATTTAAAAAAGAATAATCATGATATAACAAGATATGGTTCAAATTCAGTTTACATAGAATTTTTAAATGGGATCTTGAGAAAAATCCATGCAAGCACATGATAGTATGAGGAAAATGATATAGGAGTGTGGAATTGGAGTTTAGTGTTATATTAATATATGGTTATATAAATTTTGCCTATTTGGTGGGAAGGGTGATAGTTTTCATGGCTGTGTTGTTGTTCATGTGTTACATAAACCACATATGAAAAATATGAGTTTTTACCTACAATTTGATACATGAGAGTACATATGCAATGGAGGTTTACAATTTTGCTTATGAAAAAAAAAATTATTTACAATAATTGGAAGAATAATAATTGTTGCATAAAATGATATATATTTCAAATTAGGATTATATAAATTTTAAAAGGGCATTATGAGATAAAGAGATAAAAGCACATGGTCATATTAGTTAAATATACTTAGAAAGTGTGGGTGGAGATAGTGTTCCATTGATATATGACTGTACATAAATTGTGCTTATTAGTTGGTGAGCACTATAGGTCTCAAGGCTAAACATATTGTTTATGTGCTAAGCAGTTAAAGTTTTTTTGAGATAAGTTGGTGGAGTGATTTTTGAACTTCTTTGGAACAATGGGGCGATGAAAAGGGTGTACTGTGTTACTTTCAAGTGGTGAAGTATTTATTCTAAAGTTCATCCTGGTGTGGCCTTTGAGCTATGAGTTCATGCATGGTATGCACTTGATCTGGTTGAAGTTCTAGAGAATGGGGTGGAAGTGATATAGAGAGCAGTTGGAATCTGTGACTGTATAATGATAGACATGAAGGGAAAACATCTTAAATGATGCAAAATATCCCATGTGGCCTGGTAATAATGAATTTTGACAATTTGTTGTCAGCATGTCAGGCATTCACATCAGGGGGAGGGGTTTACAATCATATGTTTTTAAGTCTAAATTTAAATGTTGTTTGCATTGGTTGTCTTGAAACTTCATATTGGCTTATTCATTAATGGACTTGAAATATCTTTACTATTGCTGATATTGAAATTGTTCTTGAGGATGCTGGCATATGTTTTTTCATGAGATAAATAGTCAATATGGTAGAATAGTTTTGGCGCCAACCGCTTTGTCATGTGGTTGTATGACAGCCATTTTAATTGGTTTTAATGGTTTTAAAATGTCATTTTTTAAAAAATAAGCTTTTGTAAATTCAAAATTATCTTAAAAAAGATGTGTGGCATAATTAATTGTTAGTATTTGGTTCAATATATGTTCAATTTACCTAAAATGTTGCAGATTTTGAGTGGTCTTTTGAGGGTTTAAACGTGGGAATTTTTATTTGT
This sequence comes from Epiperipatus broadwayi, assembly GCA_028023455.1. Lineage (NCBI taxonomy): Eukaryota > Metazoa > Onychophora > Udeonychophora > Euonychophora > Peripatidae > Epiperipatus > Epiperipatus broadwayi. The sequence goes on along the minus strand of JAQFVV010006632.1, from coordinate 449,162 downwards.
TGCCTAGCAATACCAAGGTTTATTACTGCTAACGAAATATTTTTTTCTTGCAAATTAACCAGAACACACACTAAACTTTTTTTATAACTGTAGTGTTAAATATTACCAAAATTACACTTTTTTATTTTATTTTTGTCGTAATATCCTATAAATACAATTTATCCAAACCGCTTCAAACCCTTGTTAGCAAAACTCTTTATTTGTAGGTGTACGTATATGTACAAATAAAGAGTTTTGCTAAAAAGTGCTTGAAGCTGTCTGGATAAATTGTATTAACTGTAGTGTTATCTAATTAGGTCAAGTTCTGTCTTGAAATTTATCTTAAAAAACCTACAGTTATAAAAATTCTTAGGATTTGAAATAGGAGCTCTTGGAATGAACATGTGACAGGAATAAGTGAATCAATGACCTTGTCAGTGTTCTCCTAGCCCACTTAACCTCTGCTTCACATCTTGACTATAAACCTATACTCATTATAAATTTAGACGTGCCTTTCAATGCTCAATGAGGCATACATAATTGTTCAACTGGGACAAAGTATGGACCAATCTAGAATAATACTGAAGCGTTGATCCAACATTCATGTATATATATCCACTTCTCATTTGGCTATGGACATTGCTTGGTATTCATGTAATCTTCATTGTATAAAATTGTATAAATCATTTAAATAAATCGTTATTTTTAAAAAAAACTATGGAACTATTATCATCATCAGAAACATCATCATTATTATTATTTTAATTTGAAATAGTCGTTCAAATGTAACTTTAATCCCTATTTATAAATATTAAACTATGTTATGTAAATGACTATGCATAGATTAATTTAAGTAATTATATATTGAGATTTATTTATTTTTTAAGTTGTCATGAAAATGAAAATAATTTTGGCATCTGGCTGTTGATTCAGAAATGGAAATCTGAAGAGATAATAATCTATCATTAATATGGCAAGTTGCTTTCTCCAAGGGATAATTAATTATTAAATAGAAGATATCATAAAGTATGTTTCTATAAAATTTTAAACAATTTTTGTGGAATGAAAGATTTTCAAATCAAGTAAATTATTATAGAAAATAAAGCTATGTTTATTATATACATTACCATGTAACATATATTCTGTATGAAGAAACATCAAAGAATTAATTAATAAACTATATAATGGACATTCAATTTATTAAATATTAATAAAATATTTAAAGCAATACTTAATTAAAATATTAATAATATTTGTGGGAAATCAAAAATATGGATATATTTAATATATTCATAATTATAAGATAAAAATAAAACCTTATTTGGGTTATGCCACGTATTATTCCAAATTTTGGATGGAATAACATTCATGCTTGTCAGGGTTAAGATCTAAATGAAAAACTGTTATATCTTAAGTAATAACGAGATTATGCATGTCTTAAAGAATGATCATTCCCATATATATTTAATGGTTGATCATCTAAAATGGGTGGACTAACAGAACATTTTCTTCTTCTTTCAGCTTTACATTTAACTGATTTCAAATTGGTATTAGAAAAAGAGATAAAATAAGTAGTCTTCACAAGCCTAGAATATATTGTTACTTTATCAGATTTGTTTAAACTATCCAATCTTTTCATTATTTCATTAGACTCTAACATATTTGTTAAATCATACATTTCAAAATTAGCTAGTATTTTAAAATCGTCAAAATCAGGTGTGTGACTAATTTTTAAAAAATGAGATGTACAAGCTCGCTGTCCAAACCTTAAAACAGTCAGAGATATAGTCTTCACTAACTCCAATATCAGACCGGACCTAATTCTCTTGCCCATAAAAGCGATCCACACCGGAACATTTGCTATCATTAGACTATCCATTTTCATTCTCTATGCAATCTGGGTAGTACGTTGCAAGTTGATAATGGAACTGCTCCGCCTGGATCCAGATCTGTTGTTCTGCGAAACAATAAAGAAAATCAGGAAAAGAGATGAGCTCATCTCTCCCAAAAAATCCTTTGAGGATACCTGAAACCTATTCACCCTTCCCACTTATAACAACAGAACAACAAACATGCAGGCTTACTAAACCACTCATAAGAACTCTCAGAACTCAGCATAACCTCATTTAACCTTGTATATATTCTTTCTAATTTGTACACAAAGTGATTAATAAATATATTTTTTGAAACAAAAGCTGGCATAACTTTTGATTTGTTTGTTCATTACTTCATGGACAATTGCTTTATTTGTTAAGCCATAACAGTTCTTTATTAAGACCTTAACCTTGATAAGATTAAATCTTATTTTATTAAAACATTGGAACTTAAAGCAAAATAATATGCAATATAACCTAAATAAAACTTTATTTTTATATATAAAATATATTTACACATTAGTGTAATACAGTCATTATAAGTATGTATGTACATCAAAATGGTTTATATCTCATGTGTGTGTATTATATAAAATTAAAAAAGGCAAATATATGTTTAAATTGGGTTTTTATCAAATAGAATGTTAAAGTTACAATGTCGAAAAGAGTGAAAATTGAGTGACATATATATAATAAAATATTTCCAGTGCATACCATTATCCGAAAGAAATAACCAAATATCAACTCACCTCAAGTGTTAAGAAATTTTCAGCTAGGCCCTCTGTGAAATAAACATTTACAACCCACATCTCAAAATAGGTCATTCAAAAGAGCACTCTTTGAATTATAGCTTGAAAAGATATAAAATATTGAAACCCAGACTAATTCAAACAGAGATCATAAAATTACAAAAGTAATGATTTTTAAACTGCTCCTACACAAACACTTTTACTTAAACAAAGACAAACTAAATGTTAGTCATTTTTTAATTTTTATATGTATAGAATGAAAATGAGAAGATAATATCCATGTAGATAGAAATAATCTTTAATCTTTGATGTTACCCAAAAATTATCAATTACGACTAATTGAAAATTCCTGAGGCCAAACCTAATTTTTATCAAACTTATAATATCTCTTTTGTTTGAGTTGAAGTAAAAACTTAAACAAAAGAACTATTATAGGTTAAATTAAAAATAGGTTTGATCTCAGGGATTGTCAATTAAAAATAATTGATAATTTCTTGGTACATTAAAGGTTAAAACTTATTTCCATTTACATGGATATTACTTCCACATTTCTATTCTCTATTATAATAACAATCCATGAAAATATATAACTCAACATGTGTGTGTGTGTCAGGCACATGATCTTAAGGTTATAGCCTTAATATATATAGATATAGAGACCTAACGGATTTTAAACTTTTCCATAATAAAGAAATAGTTTCTTTATTATATTGTCCTCCAAGTAATATTGTGGTACACAAAGGCAAAACTCTCCGTACAGTAGCGCCAATCAGTGCAAGCCAGAGTAATCAATGAATGCAAAGTTTGTACATAAAATCCCTATCATAGTGCCTACTCATCCAATATCCCCAGACTCATTTCCAGCTAGTGGCTTTCATCAGTGAGGAGCCTTGGATCTGAAGACCCTGCACCTAGACCTTCTTGCATCTATTGGTTACTCTGGCTTGCATTGGTGGCACTATTATTTTTTTGTATGTTTGGAGGGAAAATTTGAGATTTGATTAATATTTTTGAAGAAAGAATAAATAACTTTATAACAACATAGATTCAAAATTAAAAAAACTCATGATTCAAATGTTTTGAAGCATTAAAATTTTATAACTAGAAAGTATAAATAATTATGTGTAAAATCGTAAATTATATATATGTATTATAAAAGTAAAATTATTTTTTATAAAGAGCTCACAAATAAACTCTTAACAAGCATTGCAGAAATACTTCAATCCCAGATCAGTTTCTGCTATTGGCTTTGTCAGTGAGGTGCCAGGATATTCAAGCATTAGGTTAAAAATACTAAGACAAGCCTAGTACTTTATCTAATGCATAACTATTAAGTAGAAAATCTGAATTTTTCAGACATCCATGTGGCTTCCAATCCAGCTATCTAACTTAAATAGCCATATGGGACTGAACTAAGTTCAGATACACCATATATTAATAGTCTTAGCAATATAAAATTGCCAAAGCCTTAGTAGCTTGAATATTCTGACACCTCACTGATTAAGCCAATAACAGAAACCAGTCTGGGGTTGAGGATATTCTGCAAAGCTTGTTAAGAGCTGATTTATGAGCTCTTTATAAAACATTTGTAATACAAGCTTGTTTAAATTAGGTCATGTGATGTCTGACTTGATTTATTTGTAAAAGTAAAATTAAGATCATAAAAACATCTTGATTAAATTCCTCATTGTTTGATAAATAATAAGTAGGATAATATAGTTGAAGTATATATTAATAGTGCGCATTAGATAATATGTTGACTACACAATAGGTATGACTTAAGTCATGTAATAGATAGTTAAAGAGAGTTTTTTTTTATCGAGGATCTGTTTATGCTTACATTCATTTCTTTGGTTGAACCATAGTGTGATACCCTGGTGCATATGGTCCTGAGATTTATTCCAATTTTGACATTTCCAGTTATTGCTACAGCAATGAAGTCTTTAATTATTTATCTTGCTTTATGCAATTTAGTGTGATGATTGACTACCAGACATTGGAGCATATGGTCCTCAAATAAATTCTAGTTCTTATACCTTTGGAACATGAACTTAAAAATTCCTGAATGATAAAGTCATTTGATCATTTACTGTTTAGTGGTATACTATAGGAGCATAGGGATTTTGGAATGATTAAAAGCTTAGTAGAGCAAGATTTTATGAGAAGGAAAGGAAGTTGACATCAGACCTAATGATGCTCTGACCAAAAAAATTTTCTAAAGTAGTCATAATTGTAACACAACCTAGTATATTTTAAAAATTATTGCTGCCACATGTTAAGATCTTCGGAGATATTTTAAAAATTACAAATAATTTTAATATTTTAAAGCAGAACTTGATATATTTATTAGTTTAACATTTATTTGTTAACCTTTTAAAAATAAATTGTTATCCAATCAGATGTCACTGATTCTCTGAAAATGGCGTTCGTGCAGTCCATTGAATGATGTTCCATTTTGTGTTCATTATGATTTCATTTTTTGAGTATTTGCAAAAGTTGTTGTGATTATTTATTAAGCACATAGGGAGTATGTAAATATTTTTAGAGAAAGGCTTTAACATTTACTATATGCACCTTGGATATTGATAATAGTCAAACAATGTCTCTTTTTTGACTATAGAAGGATCTCTCAAGCAGTAACACAAAATAGTGACTTTATAAAGATAAAAATGGCCATCCTATCTTTAACTTGAATTCCTACTTATGCAGACCAACCGGAAGCATCTTGATTTGGGAGTGCAAAGCTGTTAGTCACATGACTTTTTAAGTCCAATATTTCCTTTGCAAATTAACCTTTGTGAAATCTTGCAGTATATAACTAGTTAATATTACGATCTTTATACACACAAAAAAGACATTGTTTGACTATTATAAATATTCATAGAGCATATACAAAATATGTAAATACTTTTAGAGAAAAATTTTAACCATTATCATATACCCTTTGAATGTTTATAATAGTCAAACAATGTCTTTTTTTAATAATAGATAGATCTCTCAAACCTTGACACAAGATAGCGACTTTATGAAGATAATGGCCATTTCTATCTTGAACCTAAATTCCCACTTATATAGACCAATTTGAAGCATCTCAATTTGGAAGCATGAAGGTGTAGTCTTTTCACTTTTTAAGTCCATTATTCCCCTTACTAATTAGTTTGTAAAGGAAATAGTGGACTTAAGAAGTGAAGAGAGTAACAGACTTCATACTCCCAAATTACAATGCCCTATGTTGGCATATATGTGATAATTTAGATTAATGATAGGACAGTCATTCTTATCTTTATAAAGTTGCTATCTTGTGTCAAGAGTTGAGAGATTCCTCTATAGTCAAAAAGAGTTTGACTATTATAAATATTTAAGATACATATGATAAAGGTTAAAGCCTTTCTCTAAAAGTATTTACATATTTTCTATGCACTTGACATATTGCTATAAGAAATGTGATAGTCGAAAACTTTAATTGGATACCAAGAGATTATGATAGACTGTCTTTGAGATAGATGAAAGTTTGATGATGTAATATGAAAAGCTGCTATGAATAAGAAAAGGAGGATCAAACTTCGAGATATAAACTAAAGAATCCTTTATCTACATGACACTATAGCTTTATCATCATCATCATCATTATTATTATTATGATTATTATCATTAGTATTATTACTGTTATTAAAAGTTTTAAAGTAGATAACTTATTATATTGTAGCTTTTATTTTCAAACTATAGGCTTGAATATAAATATTAATTTGGATTTGGTAAAGTAAAGTTATTTATGTAGAAGAGACAACTATAATTTTGTATATAGGTATATCCTTGATATATAAAATTATTTGTTATAATTTAAGTGTATTCATAAAATATTGTGCATTTATTTAATGTTCTTTTTAAATATGATTTTTTTTTACAATGGAGGCTTCTTCATACCTGTACTTATATATGTAATACATAGGGGGTTTGAACTCAAATTTTCACATGACCCTCAATAATAATAATAATTTGAATCTATTTGTAAATTTTATAATCCAGTAAAGAAATAAGGGTTTGGAAAGGATTAGTGTTTGTTTGGACTTTATTTGCAATGTTATTTTTCTGGGTCTTCAGTAGATATATGTTTGATAAATTACATTTTATAAATTTTTATAAAATATTGAATTATTAAGTATAATTGCCTAAATATAGTAATAGGAACTTTACTTCATAATTCATAAATTTACAGTTATAATATATATATATATATATATATATATTGTAACAAAATAAAAATAATGCTAAGCTCTTGTTTAATAACCCCAAAGATTTGGGTGGCATTTGTAACAGAAGGAAAATAATTAGAATGGAAAATGGTAACTTTAATATAATCTGAGTAAAATTATAGCTCACTCATTGGTTGCCATTTGTAAAAGAATAAAAGTATGCCCTGAAGTTGGATGCCATTTATAACAGAAAAAAGTGTCATACTGTATTCTTAATCACAGCCTAATTACTGATCATCATCTGTAAAAAAAAAAAATAGGACCAAGAAAAACAATCATAATTTAATAATGCCCATAAATTGTAGCATCATTTATAGAATGAAAATTGTAAATTAAATTAAAGTGAATATCAATTAATGCCATCAATATTTATTAATGAATTGGAAATGAAAATAGTTAAAAAAGAATAGTAAATCAAAAAATATCCAATTATTTTAGATATATTAATCATTATTTAATAATTGGTAAAAAAATAGCCATAAATAATATTTATAAAAAATTTAACAATACTATACACACTATAACATTTACAATAATAAAATTTGATGTTAAAATAAAGTATTTAGATTTAGAGATTATGATAAATAATGGTAAAAAAAATTATATTAAAACATTTCATTAAAGAAGATAAATTAAGAAAGATAATTTCTATAGATTCACAACAGGCATGGATACATAAAATGGCAGTTATTAAAAATTTTAAACATAAAAATGATAGATATAACACAGATATAATCATAGCAACTTTACAAAAAGAACAATTTATTAAATTATATACTAATTATGGATATAACAATAAAAGTACTGACAATATATTTTTAATTATAATTCACCTAATTAAAATATTAATAATAATTGTATTATAAATAACAATAGCAGATATAAGAATAATAAAAAGTGGATAAAACTTTTATACTTCCGTAAAATTTATCATACATTACTAAAAAATATGATGGTCAAATAGTGAAAATCTTAACAAAATAATAAGTAATTATAAATTAAGTCATGATATAAAATATAAAAAAAAAATTATATATAAAATTATTTGGGAAGATGCTACATGGTTTATTATGGATATGCAAGGATTAAAATTAGATGAAAAAGCAAAAGACCATAATAAAACTATTAATAGAAGAGAGGATAGATCTGCCTTGTATATTCATTATTTAAAATACGCATATAAAATGTATTGTATTAAAATATAAGTCCTTTCTATCTTTCTATCTATCTATCTATCTATCTATCTATCTATCTATCTATCTATCTATCTATCTATCTATCTATCTATCTATCTATCTATCTATCTATCTATCTATCTATCTATCTATCTATCTGTCTGTCTGTCTGTCTGTCTGTCTGTCTGTCTGTCTGTCTGTCTGTCTGTCTGTCTGTCTGTCTGTCTGTCTGTCTGTCTGTCTGTCTGTCTGTCTGTCTATCTATCTATCTATCTATCTATCTATCTATCTATCTATCTATCTATCTATCTATCTATCTATCTATCTATCTATCTATCTATCTATCCATCCATCTATCCATCTATCCATGCATCTATCTATCTATCTATCTATCTATCTATCTATCTATCTATCTATCTATCTATCTATCTATCTATCTATCTATCTATCTATCTATCTATCTATCTATCTATCTATCTATCTATCTATCTATCTATCTATCTATCTATATGTCCATCTGTCCATCTATCCATCTGTCTGTCCATCTGTTCATCTATCCACGTATCCATCTATCCATCTATCTGTCTATCTGTCTGACTGTCTATCTATCTATCTGACTATCTGTCTGTCTGTCTATCTATCTATCTATCTATCTATCTATCTATCTATCTATCTATCTATCTATCTATCTATCTATCTATCTATCTATCTATCTATCTATCTATCTATCTATCTATCTATCTATCTATCTATCTATCTATCTATCTATCTATCTATCTATCTATCTATCTATCTATCTATCTATCTATCTATCTATCTATTATATAAGGATATTTTATATTATATTATGTCATTGATTTATTTAATTATAAGTAAAATCAGCATAGTGGATTAAACTTCTTTTCATTTTTTATATATAATACTATATATCAACTTATATCTAAGACCTCATGTTTTCATCTGTAACTTATAGAACACTTTTTTAGTTTCAATAAAGTATTACCCTTGAAACATAATAATAATAATAATAATAATAATAATAATAATAATAATAATAATAATAATAATAATAATAATAATAATACTAATAATAATATTAATAATAATAATAATAATAATAATAATAATGATGATGATGATGATGATGATAATAATAATAACAATAATAAACATCATCAATAACAACAACAACAAAAACAATAGTAGTAGTTGTAGTAGTAGAAATAGCAGTAGTAGTAGTAGAAGTCATAGTAGTAGTAATTGCAGTAGTAGTAAGAGCAGTAATAGCAATAGCAGCAGTAGCAGCAGTAGCAGAAGCAGAAGTAGTAGCATTAGCATTAACAGTTGCAGTGGTAGTAGTGGTAGTAGCAGTACTGGTAGTTTGACAGATAATCTTATTCTGTCATGTTCATTTCAAGAGTTCCTGTTTCAAATCCTAAGAATTTTCATAACATTAATTTTTAAAAGAAAAATTTCAAGTCATCCAAAAGACTAAACTTGACCTAATTAGATAACACTCCAGTTATAAAAAAATTCTGTGTGTGTAATGGTTCATTTGTAAGAAAAAATACGTCATAAGCAGCAAGCAATAAACCTTAGTATTGCTAGGCAGTAAGGAAATTTTTCCAAAAGACCACTCAAAATCTGCAATATTTCAGGCAAATTTAACATATATTGAACCGATTATTAACAATTACCTAGGCCACAATTTACAAAAACTTTTTCTTAAAAAAAGACCTTTTTAAATCATTAAAATAAAAAAAAATGGCTGCCATACAACCACATGACTAAGTGGTTGGCACCAAAATTATTCTACCATATTTCCAGCCTTACTTCATGAAAAACATATGCCAGCATCCTCAAGAACAATTTCCATGTCAGCAATGGAAAAGATATTTCAAGTCCATTAATGAATAACTCAATTTGAAGGGTTCAGGACAACCAATGCAAACATTTAAAAACTAGTTTTAAAAGCATAAGATTGTATCTCCTCCCCCTCTGGTGTGGATGCCTGACAAGCTGACAACAAATTGTCAGAATTTATTATTACCATTCCATAGGGGATATTTTACATCATTTAAGACATTTTATCTTCAAGTCCATCATTACATCAGCCACAGATTTCAACTGCTCTCTACACCACTTCCCAACTCTCTGGAATCTCAATGAGCTCAGCCGACTAACATGCATGAGCTCCTCGTTGCATATGTAATCTCATGTATCAAATTATATCTAAAACTCATGTTTTTCACATGCAATTTATTTAACACATGATAAGACAGCCATGAAAACTATAGTTCTTTCCACCAAATAGGCCCACTTTATATACAATCTTATAGTAATCTAATAACAACTCCAACTCCACACCCCATATATGTTTTCTCTCGTATTATCTTGTGCTTCTATGTATTTTTTTCAAGATTCCATTTAAAAATTCTATGTAAACTTTTGACACATATCTTGTTATGTAATGATCATTCTTTCAATTACTGTAAATAATGTTTTTATTTCCTATTACAAGCAATATTGTAAACTCTTAATGCTTATGTAATATGATGTGTATCAACTTGTATCTAAGATCTCATGTTTTCATCTGCAACTTATGTAACACTTTTTGAGTCTCAATAAAGTTAACCTTTGAAACATCATCATCATCATCATCATCATCATCATCATCATCATCATCATCATCATATAATAATAATAATAAAAATAATAATAATGATAATAATAATAATAATAATAATAATAATAATAATAATAATAATAAAAATAATAATAATAATAATGATGATGATGATGATGATGATGACAATAAAGCAGTCCTAGTAGTAGTAGTAGTGGTAGTGATAGTGAAAGTAGTGGTAGTGATGATGATGATGTGTCCAATGATAGTGAAAGTGATGGTAGTGATGATGATGATGTTTCCAAAACCTTCCATTCACAACTAACAATTAGAGAACAATTTCGAAAAATTCTCTAGCTACATAATAAATGATTCAATAAATTAAAATAATACTATATACTCAGAAAAGGCATTGACATTATTAACTATATTTTGATACTCTGTGATTATAATGTAAAAGAAATACTAAACCAGAGTTTAAACTTAGTGAAATTTATTGTACTGATGATTCCATCAATGCTTTTGTGTCATATTCATGATTAGTCTGATGAGAACATTAATTTTTTTCTGATTTGAAAGCTATTTAATTTTTGGTTCAATAGCATTCATTTTGTGTAATAAACCACACCTCTTTTATTTTACATTTGTGATTATTCCTCTCTTTGCACACAATTTCAATAACCATCAGATCACAACCATGACCCTATTCCCCGTCATGGTTGCAAAAATCCAATGAACCAGTAGTGCTGGACCTTGCTTCAGTATCTCCACACATGAGAGAATGCAGGGCCATCCCAGTTCCAAAATCCACCCTACCAAGTACACACACATCAATCTGCCATGCACCATGTGTATCTTCAGAATGCTGAGATCCCACTCCTCATTATTCCCTCAAAGTAAATGCTGTTTCTACTGGGATTGATTCCAGGCACTTCTAATGTATAAGTTTATGGGGAAATGCAGATAAACTGTCCTAACATGCTAGTTTGTGCCACTATTCTTTAAAAATATGTTCTTGGCCATCATGTAGACATATTCTCAATTTTGTATTACTATTCTTCAGAGATATGACCTTAGTCATCATGCAGGCATACTCTTTTGTCCAAATACAACAAAGCCCCCCAAGAGCATTACTATATCCAGTGGTGACTCAGTTACAGCACAGCTGGATTGCAAATAAAGAAATGACTTTAATATAATCACAGGTGGCTTGGCAATTTAAATTATAGATACAACTTTAATTATAAACAGTTATTATAAATGTTCTTTTATCTTCAACTTACGAAGTTATAGCTTATGAATACAATGGGTATGAGGCAGTTGTTTTATGTGAGTCCTAAGCCAGGTACTGCTATCTCAAGATATTGAAATCCGGAGAATAGTTCTTGGAGTGGCCAGATTAACAAGGCTGACAATAATTGTCAGTGGAAGAAACACATCTGTTTTTCAAGGGCTATAAATAGCTAATAATTTTCTCTTTCTTTTTGGTGAAGATCACAGCTCTCAGTTCCCATTTTAATATTCTAATTGGTTGGAGTCCAATGGTAACCACGTGGTACCAATGTTATTACATTCCAACCTGCATTTTTGTTTAATTAATATATAATACAAGTTCTTGTATATTTAATTAATTAAAGTTTTTTTTTTTTCAGATAATTGTAATCAGGAATCTAATCCGTATTTTCTAATGGCATTTAATTAAATTTGCTGTAGGGCTATTAGATATTTAATCAGAATTGCTGATCTTTAAATTAATTTTGCCTAATTAGTTCATAGCATTTTTATATGTCCATTGCGTTTATATTCACACATACTTAATTTACTTTAACATTTTCAGTCTTTTTCTGTTTCAATAAAAATACACGTTTGATCAGATTTTTCTAATACACGCATATTTAGCAAGCATCTTATGTGACCTCAGTCCTGTATGTGATTGTAAAATTATAACATAATACCGCCTTTATTATTATTGGATTTATTTATAAAGCTGCAATGCTCTCTGTCAGCCATAATCGCATGTTGTTTGCCACTCATTCTATTTAATTCTCTAAGTCATATTATGTATTTACAGCTTCTTTTAGGCTGAACCATCTCACTCCCACACATTTGGGTGATCTCCCAAATCTATGAGAAATGTGATCCCGCATGTTCTTAAATCACATATCCTCAACTCTTACTTATATGTATAATGAAAATTGTTCTTCATGTATAAATCATGATAAACAGAGCAGAATCATGGCGATATATGTCACCATGATTCTGGTATGCGGTATCGAAAGTGCTTGGCAAATTGTTCGGTGTGATTAATATTTTTTGAATTTTTGGCTGCTCTGTTTTTCACGATTTATACGTGAAGAATAATTTTCATTATCTGACAGAGTTTTTTTTTTTTTTTTCTGATGAAAACCAGTCCTCTGGTTGAAAATATAATATTATTTACTGGATTTATAAGTCTTTTTTTGTTTTTATATGTATTTTCTTTGGTTAGTTTGTTATATATTAATATTTTGATATATATATATATATAATGTTATGATTAAATATATTAGTGTGAATTTGTAATGTTTTGACATTAATGATTAAGATATAATTTATTATTGATTGTACAATCAGTTTATTCTATAACCTTGGCACCATGTTAACCGCACAAACCAATCTTATTATATATATATATATATATTAATCGCACCAACCAACTTTGATATATTAAACCAAATATTTTATTTAATTACCGTAATTCCCAAATGACCTATTTAAGATTAATCAATAGAAGTGCATAATTGCAAATTAAATCATTATTAAATTTGTAGTAATAATTATATATTATACAGCCATATTTTGTTTTATTTATAATTATTAAATTTCCCATGTCTAATCATTTAATAAATTTATATCCTATCATTTAGTATTTGTCATTCATTGCCGGAATCTCTAATAATTACTTGATTGAGTTATATTGTTCCATAAGTGAATGTGATTTTATTTAGTATTATTAATTAAACTTCCTTTTGTTTAATGTTGCCTTGAATATTATTACAGTTGTGATTATTAATAAATATTAAGCAGTAGTGTGTACCATTCTTTAATTGTAATATTTTATAAAAATTATTAGCTAATCACCTGAATATATTATCTTTCCAAGTCTTTGTGCTCACCCTGTTTTCATTGTTGGAAGCGAAGTCAGTGGAAAACTTGTAATATCCTCAAAAACGTTGCTCATATTGTCATAGATCTGGGAGCACAGGCAAATAGGTTAACCTTTAGTATTGTTCCTGACTTATGTATCATGCACATGCTAGATTGAACATAGATTTTGACCCATACAATATATTGTGGATACATCTACTCTTCACACATCCATCAATAATTGTTTTAAAGGTGGACCACCTATAATCAGAGTTTATTCTTTAAATAAATCAACAATTATTGACCATTTCTAAATTAGGAATTGAATTTACTGTAAGCCTGATTTTTAAATTGGTATATTACTGGTACAAATTCAGTTTATATGTCACAGGAAAAAGAAAGTTTCTCATGTTTAATTAAAACCCTTTAACTGATTCTTTTAACTTTTTAATATTTGTCTAATTTTCTATTGGCCCACTACTTAAATCTGAGAACAATATGATTCATCCATTTCATTTCCAGCTGGTTTCTATTGTTAAAATATTAATCTAAAATACACAGAATTTTTTTAATTCAGCTTCTAAAAATTGAATAATTTTCGATTCAAATTGGTTAAATGTAACGAAAAATTTAAAATAATGTTAATAACTGTAGAAAAATATAAAAAAAAGTGTGTAAAAAATATCTAGCAGTAAAACAAAAGAATTATATTGCAACCAATGATTGTGTCGTTATTCAATCTCCAGTTGTCAAATAATTCTCTTTTAATTTCCAGCATGCTTATTTTTCTTATAATATTTAACATTTTTGGAATCAAACTTTATATTTGTATAAATTAATGAAAAATCGTGATAGATATAATTATTTACTTCAAAGTATGAAAGTGTACTACATTTCATTTTCAATTCTGAATTTTTAGTTAGAAATGCCTGATTACAGTCTGTAGCGATAATTGTTTTTTGTTACAGATTATTTCTCCAAATGTATTTTTTTTGTAATATTTAAAATTTTCCGAGTCAAACATTATATTTTGATAGAGCACTATATTATCTTATTTGTGAACATAAAAAATTACAATAAATATAATTATTTACATCAAAATCAATTACGAACGAACATGTACATCTGTGTTTTCGTTTCTGAATCTGTCATTTAGAAACATGCCCAGAAGACATTTCCAGATTTGGTAGGTATCCAATAAGAGAAAAAGACACACCTATGCACCAATAGGCATGTAAACAAAATTGATTTTTTAAAAAAAATATAACACTATATGCTGACATTTTTAGAACTACAATTTTAAAATTTGAATTTCCTATCAAATAAGCCTAAAATGAAGAAATTGCGACCAAAATTGACGAAGAGATGGCGCATGCTATGTCCAAAATTTTTTTTGCTACGGGCTCTTTTCTTAATAATCAGTTGACTGGTTAAATACTTGTGACCTTTATTTTTTTAAATTTATATATATATAATTAATAATATAGCAATTTATATATCTGCAATGTTCTGGGATCAATTACCCTTTATACATGCAGTAATATTGATACATATTCTCCTACTAATAATTGTTTTAGGGTAATATTGCCAACTTAAAACTCAGGCTTATAATAAAATCAAACCCTAATTTAAACACAATCAATAATTGTTGGTTTATTCAAAGAATAAGCTCTAAGCATAGGAGAGCTACCAAGATTTTAAAACAATTATTGAAAAAAGATGTGTATATATATATATCAATTTTAGCATGTGTGGGAATAGTAAGTTGCTTCTGAAATATTAGAAATATATAAACTGCTATATTATAAATTATTATATATTGTAACAAAACATTTTGTTACGCTCTTAAATTTTACGAGATTGCAACGAATGGTGGCCGTTCAAGGGCCCCACTAAACATTTCTGCCTAGATCGTATTATAATTTTTTTTTTTTATAATAACGGTTAATTTATTTACGAACGGCAATCACCAATTGCAAACCTTAAAATTATTTTCTTTTTAACGGACCAAAAGACTACAAAATGAAAGATAAGAATTAATTATAATAACTAAAAAAAACAAGCAAAACAGATCGACACTTAAATGTTGTTGAAATGTTTATTAACCTTTATTCTATTTGTTGGTTATTCCCTTCCCTCGCATTTGTCAAATGAAACCCTCCCAACTCTTTTTCTTTTTAACCAAGATTTAGCATGTATCGTTCTCGAAGGATCATGCGCCGTCACTTTACCAATTATACAATATTTCATCAAATCATCATCATCATCATCATCAACAATTATCAATCCACTGCAGGATGAAGGTCTCTCCAAGTTTAATCCATCTTCTCCGATCTTTAGCTTCCTCTTCTCCACAACACCCCTGCACATTTTCTTATTTCATCCATCCATCTCACATGTGGTATCTTTCTGGGTCTTTTACAATCTCTTGAAATCCAGTTTAAAATTTCAATTGTCCATCTATTATCATCTCTTCTAGCAATATGTCCAGCCCAACTCCATTTCAATCTTTTAATTTTTTCAATAAGGTCAGTAACACCTGTTTGTTGTCTTACCCATACATTGCGTTTTCAATCTCTTCTTGTTACTCCCAACATACATCTCTCCATACTCCTTTGAGTGGTCTGAAGTCTCTGTATTGCTCTTCTATTAAGTGTCCAAGTCTCAGATCCATAAGTAAGAACTGGTAAAACACATTTGTTAAAAACCATACTTTTCAAACACATAAGCATATTTCCTTTTAGTATCAAGTTATTTCTACCAAAAGCACTCCAACCAAGTTTAATTCTATGATTAATTTCCTCCATTATGTTTCCATCTGTATTAATAATCTGACCAAGGTATTTGTAACTGTTAACTTCTTCTAATTCTTCATAATCAATCTTTATTTTCATATTTTGAGCAAATCGATTAAACATTACTTTAGTCTTTTTAACATTTATCTTTAGTCCTACTTTTCTACTTTCATCTGCTAACTCCTGCAACATTTCCTGCAGCTCTGAAGCATTATTTGCGAAAACAACTACATCATCTGCAAAATCTAAATGACTTAAATACTCTCCATTTACTTTCACTCCTTTAGTTTCCCATTTTAATCCACAAAATACTTCTTGCAGCACTGCTGTAAAGAGTTTTGGAGATATGGAGTCATCTTGTCTTACACCTTTCTCAATGTTGATTTTTCCAGTATCATTATGTAAACTAATTGTTGCTGTTGCATTTTTATAAATATTCTTTAAAATATGACAATATCCTGGATCTATACCTTGATGATCCAATGCTTTAATCACTGAAGAAATGTGTATAGAATCGAATGCCTTTTCATAATCTACAAATCCAAAACATAATGACAACTCATATTCGTTTGTCCTTTCTATGACTTCTCTCAATACCTGGATATGATCTATTGTACTAAAACCACTTTTAAATCCAGCTTGTTCTCTTGGTTGGTGGAAATCCAAAGTTCTCCGTAGACGAGTTGTAATTATCGTGGTAAAAATTTTATATAAAACTGATAAAAGGCTGATAGGTCTGTAATTTGTAATATCTTCTTTATCACCTTTTTTAAATATTAATATTATTACTGCATTCTTCCAATCTTCCGGTACATCTTTATCATTTAGACATTTGGTATATAACTTTGCTAAAATTGTTTCTATTTCTTCACCTGCTTCTTTTAATATATCAATTATAATTCCATCATTTCCTGGAGCCTTTCCTTTCTTCATACACTTAATTGCATGTCTCACTTTTTTATTTAAAATTCTGGGCAATTCGGAAGATGTAATAGATATAGGAGGTACTTGTTCTTTATTACTATATAATTCTTGATAAAAATCTTCTACCAATTTCATGATGTCATCTCTCTTTTTAGTAATAATTCCATCTTTTTTTCTTATTGCGGATATAAATTTCCTACCAATACCAAAATGTTGTTTAACATTTTTGAGACTTTTATTTTCTTCTACAGCTTTCCTTGCTATTTCACAGTTATACTTTCTTATATCATTTTCAACTATTTTCCTACCATTTTACAAAATTCGAGATATTCAATTCTTTTTAATACATCATTTTTGTGTATCTTCATATTGCTTATTTTCTTCATAAATTCTCTAGACTCAGTAAAAATTTTATTAGTCAATTGCTGCTTTTTTCTACCAGCTATGTTTGTTGCAGTTTTTAAAAGTGTATCAGTTATTTTCATATTAATTTCATTCAAATCTGAATCATGTTCAAAACCTCCTAACACTTGAAACCTATTTGTAAGTTCTAATTTAAATTCATTACAATGTTTCTAAAGATTAGGAATATCAACTGTAAATATTGTTTTTCTTAATAATTTTTGTCTCTCTAGTTTTACATTAACACAAGTAACTTACACCTTACTAATCGATGATCACTTCCTGTGTTAAATTTATTAAGAACATTACAATCTTGAAATATGTATTTTCTGTTAGTCAAAATATAATCCAATTCTGCTGTACCTTCATTTTGATGCTTCCATGTCCATTTCCTTTTAACATTTTTTTCAAAAAATAAATTCATAATATAAAGTTTTTCTTTTTCTACAAACTCCACAAGTCTATGTCCTCTCTCATTTCTATTACCATAACCAAAATTACCTACAGCAATTTCATCTTTCATTTGTCTACCAATTCTAGCATTAAAGTCTTCCATAACAATTTTAAAATGTTGTTTACTCTGATCAAAAGCCTTTTGTACATCCATATAAAAATCTTCTACTACTTCATCACTATGAGAACTTGTTGGGGCATAAACCTGAATTATCTGCATTTGGTATCTGCTATTAAGTTGTATAACTAATCTTGCCACTCTGTCCGATACACCATCAATCTCCACAATATTGTTCTTCCACTTTTTATTTATAATGAATCCATTCCACTTGTATTCCAATATGTGTGCCTTTATAATAGAGTATATGTCCACTTTTTAAATCGTTTCTTCTCCTTTTCTTCTAACTTCACAAAGTCCGATAATGTCCCATTTAATATAAGACAGTTCTTCTAATTCTTGCAATCTTCCTTCACTTGAAAGTGATCTGCAGTTTTAAGTATCTAAATAAAAAGTCGTCATCAAATGGCAGCCTGGGTCCGCAATCAGGGGATTCTTAGCACCCTCCGCCTTTGGCCACCAACCACTGCTTTGGTTGGTGACTTTACAGCCTCCTGGGAATAAGGGCCATGCTTTATTTTTGTCTGTTATAATTGTATATATGTATGGGAAAAATATTTATCATTTACACAAACATTCATTCTGCCTTATCAGGCACTGAGAAGAAAGACCATGGTGTTTCTTGATCTTAAACTCTGAGGTAAAAAGCCAATAAACTCACCACACTGGCTAATGCATGTTGGTGAGCAGCTCATCCATGTTCATATACTATATGAATAATCACATAGTAATAACAGCTGCAACAACAAGAACGTATGGAGTGGACATTAGGAATTTGCCCTGCTCGGTTTCTTTAAGGCCTCCAAGAGGAATCAAAGGGTCTCCTTTCAGTTAATAGCAAACTCCTTTCGGCAGCCTTTCATCAAATATCATGGTATATATCTATGAGTGAACTCAAGGGTGACTTACTATAAGAGTACGTTTGTTAAAAATAAATGCACTCAAAACCTCCTCTTTCTAATGCTAAATCTTTTACTTGTCCTTAGATCGAGTATACAATTTTTTTTCTCCCTATCTATACATTATAAGAACAACAATCATAAAAACTAAAGGTAAGTTTAATTAATAGGCTGTAACAAAAAAAAAAACAAAAAAAAACAATATAATGGGATTAATTTAAATTAGTATGTACATCTACTTACAGACTGTATCCCTCCCTTTCTATTGCTGAAACTTTGAGATATTTTAAGTGAAGGCTTTACTTTTTTTTTTCTTTTTTAAATCTTTTACACAAATGTCTCTTGAAATTACAATAAAAATAAGTCTATTTACCCTGATTGATCAGTGTAAATCCTGTGTGGGTGGAATATTTCACTCTATATTCTTTGTGGTTTGTCCGTATCTTCCATTCCTTTCTCCTCGGCTAGCTCTTTATGTCTGGCATTTACAAGGCAGTTCCAGGTGGCAATAGCAAGAGGTTCCCAAAAGGGAAAGTTCTGTTAGCTCTAGCCATTCAACATTTTCTCCTTGTGCTTTTTAGGTCTTTACTATTCAACAGTCTGAGCCGAATTGAAACTTATAGATTAGATTTTGACTTTGGCAGAAATCTAATTAATTTTTGAACAAAAGGAAAGTTCGTAATTATATTTTTTTCTACCAAAGTCTCAGTTCACACCTTTAATATTCTCTTCTTTTATTTCATATTTTATTGTAAAATTTCAAAGAAACATTCCAATTGATCAGCATAATAGATAACATAAAAATACCTTCACTGTCAAAGTCCCAACAATAGAACTAATTGCTTTCTCTTACTTTCTATCTTTAAGAATTTTTTTAAAGACTAAACATAAGACAAACTTTTATCAATAAGCAAGATCTTGATCTAATTTATTTTAACTTCTTAAATCCCCATTTTAAAACTAAGTGTTAATTTATTTATTTATTTATTTTTAAATTATGTATTATAAACCGATATTGTAATAGTCAGAAAACATGTGACGTGTAAACATAGTGCAGCATTCGACCACCATACAGAACAGCAGCACCATCGAGGTAGCGAAGCCACCCATGGTACTGAGTTCGAACATAGTTTATCAGTTCCACAATACAATCCATGAAACAACGCATCTGATGCGACATTAGTAAATATTTCTTTAGGCACGGTGGTCAGGGATATGCAAGAGATTCATGATTTTATTTTCAAGTTAGCCAATAATCAAACTAATATTAGTTAAACATTTGTATTTTTATAATTGAGGAAATATTCTATAGAATGGGTATCGAATAAATGAAACGTAACTGCAGACGTATAATTTAAAATTATTTATTCACACATTTTAATAAGAAAATCATTTACTAATAATATTTTATGGATTCAAAGCTTCAGTAGCGGAATTTGCAACATGATTATATTTTAAAGAATACATTTATTTATTTAGACATTATTTTATATTGAGGACTTCAGTAGCAGTATTTCCAAGACTGTAATGTTTACAAAAGGAATACATTTATTTGTTTAGACATTATTTTATCTTGAGGACTCAGTAGCGGTATTTCCGATACTGTAATGTTTACAAAAGGAATTCACTTATTTGAAGGCGTAATCTAGCTACCTAAAATTCTCGAGTAAGTATTTCTAATGCATGCCTGGAAGGATTTATACCTTTTCAATGCAAGAGTCTAAAGTAAGATTTGAGAGTAGCGGCAGACATATATTTATTTAATTAAAATATTTATTTTATGACTAAGGGCAAACATTTATTTGAGAGTGAATTATGAAGATAATGCAGAGGCGGAATTGATATATAGAATAATAAAACTAAGTAAAGGAACACATGGTACACCTTAGAAAGGCGATATGGAATGGCAGTATATCGAAACTGCAATGCCGTGAATAAGTTTATAAGAATGTCGGGCTGGTCTCTGCCATCAGCCTGACGAAGTAAGGTGTCACATAAGCATAACCAGGGACAAGTGGTTCATGTCGCAGTTTTCCAGCTGGTTGCATGACGTTGTCAAGTCCTACGGGAGCATCCATTATGCTTGCTTGTGTAGAACGATTGGGGTTAATTTCAACCCTGAAGAATCTGGAAATTTCACGGTGGAATGGGTCATTGCATCTGTAAAACGTAACACATGTATAATGTATAAACGATTATGATGAGATTTAAATAGATTTCTAACTCGGCCCTACATTATCAACATTTACTAAAGAACGTTGGCGACTCTCAAAGAAATATAATTTTCTAGAATTATTCATTAAGATTTAATAAATACAAAACCTATATAAACTGGTAGTTATTACAACTAATATGCCAGCCATTTGCGAAGTAGTAGACCCTGCATTACAATAAATGAAGCATTGAATGTGTGTCGGTTTATATGAAAATTAAATTATTTATGAAAGTAATGTTAATGAAATCTGACACGCATTTACTATTTCAAGCAATCATAGATTTAAACTTTGAACATTGAGACAATTATTAGCATGCAATAATTAAATAATAAATATAGATAAAATGTAGATTTTAGAAATACGCACTCAAGAAAGATAGAATGAGGTAAGCTAGATTATTAGAGAAATTTACATATTAAGTTAATTATTCAATTTTAGTTATACAAATGGTAATTTTTACATTTTAAAATTTAGATAAGTAATATGAAGAATATCTATAGCATGTTATTAGAGTACTCTAGAGTTTGAACACAGACAGGTACCTGTTTTATAAGAAGTTTTCTAATTCCATTAGTTTAGCAGCAAAAAGTTCACGAGTGGCAATTTTTTCCTGTATTTAGATATTTCATTTACTTTCACAGCAGCAGCAGCTTTCTCATTTATTTCAGGCAGCAGATCTCCATGGTGAATTTATGATGGGCAATGGAAAGTTCGGCATCCGATAGGCCATCTCCCGATGGAGAATAATCTAGGTGCTTTACTCGGTCATACCTTAGCAGGAACAAATTATTTTTATATTTTTGGAGACTCTCAGTGATCGAGAGCAAAGCTAAAGTTGAAGTGAATGTCACCAGCAAGTCTAAGATGGCCTCTTTTCTTATCTTGATCTTTCACATTTTTGTTAAGGTATTTTTAGGTTCTACTTAATCTGCCCTGAGGATAATCAATGCATTTTGTTGGTTTTAATTAAAGAAAGCTGCCATTATATTGTTTACATTTTACATTTACTAATTACATTTTGGGGAATTTTTCTTTAATTAATCTATTATTTATCACTGACCGATGCTTTTAAATTTCAAAGACAAAAAGGGAACATAAGATTATTTTAACTTTTAATTAAATATTACATCAGATTTTTTTTAGAATTATTATTAAACGAAATTTAAACAAAGCAATAAATACGAACTTTATAATCCCAAATAAATGATTAAAATTATACAAAATTATATAACTAAAAGAAATCTAAATTATATTATTTTATTCCTATTTATTGCCTTTAATTTGAGATCGAAATGTGTGTGTGTTTATGCTGAATTCTACATATATTTATACATTTTTAATATTGCTACACACACAATTCGATACCAAAAAGTTTAAATTTGGGCGGGATAGACCAGTCAGTGAGAGATGCCAGAAAAAGGTGAAACTTAAGATTCGAATACGAATCTTACTGTTTCAATATTTATATTTTAATAAAATATATATGTGCATGTTTATTTATTTCTAATAAAATAAGTTTATTACAATGTATATATTTTATTTTTACAAAATATGTGTGTATATATGTGTATGATTATGAGCTGGCAGAAAAATACCAGCTCATTGCACTCTTTCCCAACAAACAAAAAAACTTAAAAAAAACAACAACTCACTCACACTGTGGAGTCTTTTCCTATTCTTTCTTAGGACTATATTTACTTTTCCCTGTGGGTTCATTACAATTTCCCCACCTAACTTTAGAATCTTCCCCTTCTTCCGGCTCACTATACTCCATATCACCTAATATCTCTAGTGCTTCCTCTATTGACAAACATCGGTTCTCAGCCAACCTACGCTGAACCCCCATCGGATGATTATATCTTATAGTCCTTACAATCTGGAATTGATCCATCAGCTAAGCCTCCAGTGCTCTAAGTTTTGCTGCCTGTCATTGAAAAAACTGGCTATAGGTTTCATTTCTATCTGCTCTATATTTTTCCCGTGATGTTTTTATACGTATAGCCTCTTGTTTTTCCATGCTCCAGAAACCTCTCAGAATCATCGTTTTGTATTCTTGGAATGTTTGAGGACTATAGTTCACCACATTCCACCATTCTTGAGCAGGTCCACTTAAATGGCTCGTCACTATAATGACCTTCTCCTTTTCATTTGACTTATGGAAATAAAAAAATCATTTAAGCTATCCAAATAGTCAAATAGGTTTTCTTCCCCATCGCTTTAAATACTCTTATTTGGCTAAATTTTGCTAATGCTGACCTTTCAGATTTAGCTTCTTCCTCTACTTCATTAGGTGTCCTTTCTATTATACTTTGATTCAAATCTCTTACTTTTCTTTTTGGATTCGATTCTATTTCTCCTACGGTCTGTTTTTTCCTTTCACTTTCTATCTTTTCTTTTGTAACCTTATTACCTTCATAACCTGCGCTTACTATATCCCCTTCATCTTTTTTTTTCACCATTTCTCTTTTCTTCTTTCTTTTTTAATTCATTTACATCTTTTCTGAGGTCTTAGATCATTACTTTCATTTCCTTAATTTCTTCCCTATCTTTGATTACTATTTCTTTTAGCTCAGCGATAGCTTTTAGTATTTCTTTGAACTGATAATGCTCGGGGTTTTTAAATGTCACCACCGGGCTTTCTATAGTACTTTCATCTTCACTCATTCTATTTCTTTTTTTTCTTTATTTCAATCTCAAAACTCTCCCCCATTGGGACACTAACTCCTCACCCTAACCACCCGAACCTGCCTTACTCCACTTTTATCCTAATCTCAAGCTGTTTATTTAGTTAACAAGCCCTACACATTGAGCCACCAATTTCTATAATTTTACCCGCTCCTACCCTCTGTAACAAAACATTTTGTTACACTTTTAAATTTTACGAGATTGCAATGATCAGTGACCATTCGAGGGTGCCACTAAACATTTCTGCATAGACCATATTATAAATGTTTTTTTTATAATAACGGATAATTTATTTACGAACGGCAATCACCAATTGCAAACGTTAAAATTATTTTCTTTTTAACAGACCAAAAGACTACAAAATGAAAGATAAGAATTAATTATAATAACTAAAAAAAAAAACAAAACAGATCAACGCTTAAATATTGTTTAAATGTTTATTAATCTTTATTCTTAATATTGGTTATTCCCTTCTCTCGCATTTGTCAAATCAAACCCTCCCGATCCTTTTTCTTTCTAACCAAAATTTAGCATGTATCATTCTCGAAGGATCATGCACCATCACTTTACCAATTATATAATATTTCATCAAATATCATGGTATATATCTATGAATGAACTCAAGGGTGACTTACTATAAGAGTTCGTTTGTTAAAAATAAACACACTCAAACCTTTTCTTTCTAATGCTATATCTTTTACTTGTCCTTAGATCGAGTATACAATTTTTTTCCTCCCTATCTATACATTATAAGAACAACAATCATAGAAACTAAAGGTAAGTTTAATTAATAGGCTGTAACAAAAAAATTAAATAATAAAAAAAAACAATGGGTTAATTTAAATTAGTAAGTACATCTACTTAAAGACTATATCCCTCCCTTTCTATTGCTGAAACTTTGAGATATTTTAAGTGAAGGCTTTTCTTTCTTTTTTCTTTTTTAAATCTATTATGCAAATGTCTCTTGAAATTACAACAAAAAAAGTCTATTTACCCTGATCGATCAGTGTAGATCCTGTGTGGTTGGTATATTTCACTCTATATTCTTCGTGGTTTGTCTGTGTCTTCTTCCATTCCTTTCTCCTTGGCTAGCTCTCTATGTCCAGCATTTACAAGGCAGTTCCAGGTGGCAATAGCAAGAGGTTCCCAAAAGGGAAAGTTCTATTAGCTCTAGCTATTCAACATTTTCTCCTTGCACTTTTTAGGTCTTTATTATTCAACAGTCTGAGCCGAATTGAAACTTATAGATTTGATTTTGACTTCGGCAGAAATCTAATTAATTTTTGAACAAAAGGAAAGTCTGTAATTATATTTTTTCTTTCAAAGTCTCAGTTCACACCTTTAATTTTCTCTTCTTTTATTTCATATTTTATTGTAAAATTCCAAAGAAACATTCCAATTGATCAGCGTAATAGATAGCATAAAAATACCTTCACTGTCAAAGTCCCAACAATAGAACTAATTGCTTTCTCTTACTTTCTATCTTTAAGAATTTTTTTAAAGACTAAACAAAAGACAAACTTTTATCAATAAGCAAGATCTCATCTAATTTATTTTAACTTCTTAAATCCCCATTTTAAAACTAAGTGTTTATTTATTTATTTATTTATTTTTTTAAATTATGTATTATAAAACGATATTTATATTTTAACAAAATATATATGTGCATATTTATTTATTTCTAATAAAATAAGTTTATTACAATGTATATATTTTATTTTTACAAAATATGTGTGTATATATATGTATGATTATGAGCTGGCAGAAAAATACCAGCTCAATATAAATAAATAAACTAATAAAATTCAGTCTCACAGATAATCAAAAATAAGAAACTTTCCTTTCTCTCTGATATATAAACTAAAATTGTCCGTGTAATATGCCAATTTAAAAATCAGGCTTATAATAAGTTCAAACCCTAATTTAAGCATGGTCAATAATTGTTACAATAAGCTCTTACCATTAGGAGACCACCAATTATTTATGGGAAAAGGCATATCAACTTTAGCATACGTTTACTGTATAGATACTTTCACAATATTGCAGATATATAAATCGCTATATAGAGTGTTAATTGTGAGTGTTCTTATCGGAGTGACTGTGTATATGTGAAAAGATATATATAAATAGTCATTCGAACTCTGTTACAAAAGAGTATGGAAGTAAGAGTGATACGTAATCTGTTAAAGGCTGGACTGTAGGTCTGTATATATAGTTGTATGTGTGTTATTGTAAGGAATGTATAAGTATTAACGGTTATATGTGAGATTGATCGAGAGGTAATTATACGTTTTAGAATTGTATAAATTTGATATTTGTTATACACATATATATTTTGTTGTCGTTAATGTTTCAATTCTACATTTTTAATAATATGAATGGTGACACATGTTTTTTGATTAATGCGTTGAACATATAGAGTTACAGAAATAGAATGAAGTGGTTGCTGTAGGCAGTTTCACTTAATGATTCTGTCTGTCAGAAGTCTTAGAACTGGTTGAATTGGTATTTTGAAACAATAGAAGATCCGGTCAGTGGCATATAAATTGATAAGAGAAAATGCAAAGTTAAAAGGTGTAAAGAAAAAAAAAAACTATTCTGTAATGAGGACAAAAAGAAAAGAAAAAAAAGAGGTAGTGTGTTATTGGGAAGGAAAGAGAAGAAAAAGAGTGCGGATTTGAGAGATCATTAATGTGTACTTGATTGGGAGAAGTTTAAGTAACATTCCCATCGAAATGTTGGGGGCAAATTGTAATAGTGTGTTTCATCGAACCAGCCCAGTGGATTGTTATTGTAGGACTCACTCGAATCAGATTGCATGAAGCTTTGCTGTCTTTAAAAAAAATTATCAAAAGTAATGGTGGCCAGAGAGCATGTGCAGCTAGGACCTCTTAAGCAAGCGAGATCATCTACTTTAACTCTAGCAGACCATTTGACATATCACATTGCTAGACTGTGTTGCCATCTTTGGCATCAACAAATACCAATAAGGCCAGTATTTCATTAGGATTCTACATCTGCTGGACTGTTAGCTATAAACCGTGTGGACATTCGATCGTAACCAAGGTAACTTGACCTTTTTCTCTATATATATATATATATGTTCAATGAGATGCTTAGCAATAAAAACGTACCTGTGTTACTTCTATATTAAATACCGACATTAAATCTTTGTTTAAATAAAAAAAACATTAAACAAACAACTCTGATGTGTAATTACACTCTTTCGTTGATATATATATGGATCATATATGTGTGTATCGGGAATAAATGGGTTGTGGCATGAGATATTCAAGATATGTATATGTGTGTATGAAACTTTAGAATTTAATGATAACTAGTGTAGTAGCATATGGCTTCATTTTTGTTATAACTTCTGGGCTAGGAGTAATACTGATTTAT